>JAVKPL010015062.1:0-93504 GCA_032173675.1 Gastrolobium villosum | reverse complement strand
TCGTTCTTCTTTCTGATTCTCTTTTTGACTTGATCAAGTTTCATGGCGAATCTTGTTCCAATTCATGATCCACAAATTAATCCTTCTGATCCTCTATTCTTGCATCCGAATGAAAGTCCAGCTTTAGTATTGGTTTCACCACTCCTAAACGGTGAAAACTATCACTCATGGGCTCGAGGGATGAAAATGGCTCTAATCTCCAAAAATAAGCTAGGTTTCATCGACGGAAGTATTCCTGCACCAGATCCAGGTGAACCTACATTTGCTGCTTGGCAAAGGTGTGATACGATGGTGATGTCATGGATTCAAAGATCCATATCAGCGTCTATAGTGAAGTCAATTATATGGATAGAGCATGCTCGTGATACCTGGCTGGATCTACAAGAACGATTCTCTCAAGGAGATGTGTTTAGAATCTCTGATTTGATAGAAGAAGCTTTTCGGTTACACCAGGGAGACAGATCTGTTGCTGATTATTATACACAGCTCAAAACAGTTTGGGATGAGTTAGACAATCTCAAACCTCTCCCTAATTGCATCTGTGCTGTTCCATGTGTGTGTGGAGCAATTACTAGAATGAGAGAATATCGTGAACAAGAACAAGTTATAAGATTCTTGAGAGGATTAAACGATCAGTTTGCATCTGTCAGGTCTCAAATCATGTTATTGAGTCCTTTACCAAATATAAATAGGTCCTTCTCACTTGTTTCTCAGCAAGAAAGGCAATTCAAATTGGATAACCATGTGCCTGATATGAGTCAATCGTCTGTTTTCAATGTGACAAATCGAAGAGGAGGCCTTAGCTCTGCAGGTAGATCCAATGGCACATTCAATAATACTAGCACTTTTAACAATGGCAGAGGAGGTCCCAGTTATAGAGGAAGAGGCCGAAATTTTGCAGGCAGATCTCAACCCAATCGTATATGCACTCATTGTGGCAGAAGCAACCATACAATTGAGACATGCTATCAGATACATGGATTTCCACCAGGTTATCACACAAGCAATAGAACTTCCAGTACAAATGTTGCTAATACAGACTCTCACCATACAGACTCTCATGACCATCATCAAGATGTTTCTGTTGCATCCAACTCAGAGCCTTACATGCACATGACCAGAACTGAATATCAACAGTTGATGGATCTCTTACATCAGTCTCCTCCCACTGGTCATCTTAATGTTCCTGCAACAAGTCATGTCAGCAATATGGCTCAAGTTTCCAATGTTAACACAGCTGCAAGAAGTACCAAATCAGGTAGCCCAAATATTCAATGGATAGTGGATACAGGTGCAACAGACCACATTACACATTGTATTTCTGTTTTTGCTTCAATCCATGCTATTACTCCTATTTCAGTAATCCTCCCAAGTGGATCTCAAGTCTTTGCTCATTATTCAGGCACCATTTACTTAACATCCGAATTAGTTCTCCATGATACACTTTACATTCCACAATTTCATGTCAATTTGATTTCTGTATCAAAACTTATCACAACTCTTAATTGCTCACTCACCTTTGATTCTGAAATATGCCTTATCAAACAGATCCCATCACAGAGGACGATTGGTACAGCTGAAAGGAGTAATGGCCTGTACATGATAATCAATGAAGAGTTCCAACACACAAATAAAGCAGATGGTAGTTGTGGAGCCATCACAAGCAGTTCAGATGAATCTATCTTGTGGCATAGAAGATTGGGACATCTTTCAAAGAATATTTTGCAAAATATGTCTTTGTATTTTCCCTTTATTCCTTCTGCACATGTTACTCCATGTGATGTGTGTCACTTAGCAAGACAGCGAAAGCTTCCTTTTAACTCCAGTGAAACTAAAACTACTAGAGTGTTAGAATTGATACACACAGATATATGGGGACCATTTTCTACTCCCTCAATGAATGGTTATCGTTTCTTCCTTACGGTGGTTGATGACTACTCACGTTTTACATGGATATTTCTTATGAAACACAAAAGTGAAACTCGTGATCACATCCATAATTTCGTGGCATTTGCTGAGACACAGTTTAAAGCCTCCATTAAATCCATCCGTAGTGACAATGGAATAGAGTTTGCTATGACTGAATTTTATAAGAAAAAGGGAATTATTCATCAAACCAGTTGTGTTGAGACTCCTCAGCAAAACGGTTTGGTTGAACGCAAACACCAACATCTGTTAAATGTAGCTCGTGCTTTCATGTTTCAAGCTAATTTGCCTATTTCGTTTTGGAGTTATGCTATTCTTCATGCTGCTTACATTATCAATTTGTTATGCACACCTCTCTTGGACAATAAGACACCATACCTGATCTTATATGGGAAGGATCCTTTACTGACACACCTGAGGGTATTTGGTTGTCTATGCTATGCCTCCACCTTGTTGTCTCACCGCACCAAATTCACTCCTCGTGCTCGCAAAGCTGTGTTTTTAGGATTCAAAGAAGGAACAAAAGGCTACCTCCTGTATGATTTAAATTCCAGAGAATTGTTCATCTCAAGAAATGTGGTGTTTTATGAATCTTATTTTCCCTTTCACATACCTCTTTCGTCAACCCAGACTTCGGTACACCCTTCTGACATCCATCAACCAAATGATCCCTTTTATACTGTCCATATCCCAACCATACAGACACGTGACCCTTCCACCTCACCTTCCACTACACCAGCTGCCCATCCATCCCTCAACCAGCCTTCAACTCTTGTTCCATCACCGATTCCACTTGTCATAAACAACCCTTCACCAAACCAATTATCTGTCCACATTGACTCACACCCACCTCCAAACCTTAACACCTCATCTATTGATACTAATCCATTGCATGAGATCGCACCTTCAGATCAAGCCACGTCTCAGCCAGATGTCATCATGCATGCAACTCTTCGTCGTTCTTCTCGTGACCGAGTTCCTCCAAGGTACCTTACTGATTATCATGTTGGGCTCTCCACTGCTACCAAAAGTCCTCTTTGTGATTCAACCTTTCCCACCAGGTACCCCTTATCTCATTTTCTTTCATATAATGCTTGTGCTCCCTTATATCAGCATTTTTGTCTCACCTCCTCATCTCATATTGAGCCACGGACATATACTCAAGCTGTCAAGTCTCCACATTGGCAGCAAGCCATGACCAAGGAACTGAATGCTTTAAGCCTCAATAACACTTGGGAGATGGTGCCACTTCCTCCTGGCAAACAAACAATTGGATCCAAATGGGTTTATAAGATTAAATATCAATCTAATGGATCCATCGAAAGATACAAAGCACGCTTGGTTGCTAAGGGTTTCACACAACAAGAAGGAGTGGATTACTTTGATACGTTCTCCCCAGTTGCCAAATTAACTTCTGTTCGCACACTTCTTGCCATTGCTTCAATCAAAAACTGGTTTCTTGAACAATTAGACGTTGACAATGCCTTTTTACACGGAGATCTCAATGAAGAGGTATACATGGAACCTCCTCCTGGTTTTTCTTCTGGGAATCTCGTTTGCAAGCTTCAAAAGTCATTATATGGACTCAAACAAGCCAGTCGTCAATGGCATGCCAAATTGTCCTCCGCTCTTATGTCTTTGGGATACATTCAAGCTACATCCGATCATTCTATGTTCACGTTTCGGACTGCTACTTCTTTCACAGTTTTACTTGTTTATGTTGATGATGTCGTACTCTCAGGTGATTCCATGTCTGAAATTCAACGAGTGAAAGACTTTCTTCATGCCCATTTTCGCATTAAGGATCTTGGCAAATTACGCTATTTCCTTGGTTTAGAAGTTGCTCGTTCCAAGTCTGGTATACTTCTCAACCAACGAAAATATGCATTGGAGTTACTAACAGATGCTGGCCTCCTTGCCTCTAAACCAGTAGCTACCCCAATTGTTCCATCCTTGTCTCTTACTCAGGTGCAAAGTCCTCCTTTATCGGATGCTTCCATTTATCGTCGTCTCATTGGTAGATTACTATATCTAACCACAACGCGACCAGACATTGCCTATGCTGTGCACCATTTAAGCCAATTTGTTGCTTCCCCTTGTGATCATCACCTTACTGCTGCTCATCGTGTTTTAAGGTTCTTAAAGAATGCACCTGCTACTGGCCTTTTTTATCCATCCCATGGTTCCTTGTGTATACGAGCCTTTGCTGATTCTGACTGGGCATGCTGCCCTCTTACCCGCAAATCCGTTACAGGCTTTTGTGTCTTCATAGGTGATTCCATGGTTGCTTGGCGTTCCAAGAAACAAACCACTGTTTCTCGCTCATCCTCTGAGGCAGAATACCGAGCTTTAGCTAGCTTGTCTTGTGAATTACAATGGTTTCAATATCTTTTTTCTGATCTTGGCATACCATGGCACACTGCATCTGTATATTGTGACAATCGCTCCGCTGTATATCTAGCTCACAATGCCACGTTCCATGAACGCTCTAAGCACATTGACATTGATTGTCATGTTACTCGTGACAAAATTCGTTCCGGACTACTTCGTCTTCTTCCTGTATCATCGGCTCACCAGGTCGCAGATGTATTCACCAAGTCTTTGTCTTCATCAGTGTTTGTTTCAGCTATTTCCAAGCTGGGTCTCGTTAACCTCCACGATCCAGCTTGCGAGGGCGTCTTATCAACACAAAGCTACTTGATCCTTCTTCACACAAGATCAAGCCACGTGGAACGAGTCATAACAGATAAATAATAACTAATTCTGTTAGTTTGTTAGGATTGAGTTTATTATTCTGTTAGTTTGTTAGTTCGCTAGTCTGTTAGCTTTTTATTTTTATGGACCCTTCGCTTCCTTGCTGTCTATATATATATCAGCTTTGTAATCGTTTGAGCATTGAATAAGAATGATTCATTTTTACAGTTTAAGAATAAGCAGGGTCTAGAGAAGGGTATATGTTGGGCAGCCTTACCTAGCATTTGCAAGAGGCTGATTACATAAATCAAACCTGTGACCTCTGGGTCACATGGCAACAACACCAACCATTGTGAAAAGGTTCCCCATGAATTGAACTGCTCACATCTTCATAGTAATAGGATAAAGGCAACACCACATACTCTAGCCCATCATATAAGCAAAAATAGATCGGTACAAGTATCTGAACTTCTGGGACAAACAAAAATAAGACAGGAAATAGCTGTCCATTTATTTAGAATATCTAGAATATATCTCATAATATCATTACTGTATCTTATAATATTTTAGAGTATCTTATATTAACTTTAGTGTTTGGGAAAGAAAGTGAAAGAAACTACAGTAGAATACAGAGGAAGCCAGGGAGAAATTTCTTAAATCTTTGAATTTTTTATTTCTCAGAATGAACTCAAGCCTGAGTTCATATAATCAGTCAAGAACAGTTGGAGACAACTGTCTTAACTGAATACAGGAGATAGATAGGTCAGTTACAACAGATCTGAAACGAGTCTAAACTTACTCTGTTTTCATAGAAACAGAAGCTAGGCACAGAACTAATATACACACGTGTGACATTCTCTAACTGCTCCCCACAGTATTTATATATACATTTGAATAGAGAGGAAGCCAGAGAGAATTTGCTGGAATCTGTGAATTTTCTATTTCTCAGAATGAACTCAAGCCTGAGTTCATATACTCAGTCAAGAATGGTTGGAGACAACTGTCTTAACTGAATACAGTAGATAGGTCAGTTACAACAGATCTGAAACAGAGGCTAGGCACAGAATATACACTTAAGTGACATTCTCTAACCGCTACCCCTCAAGCACAGGGTGGATGAGTGAACTGAAACTGATCACTTGAATTTCAAAGAGGAAATGTGATTGGGTGAATATTGTGTCCATAACAGACCACACATAGTTCTTTATATACATTAGTGTGGGTATAAATTACAATGACTCAACCATTGATATACAAATGTTAATTGATTCTATAGTAAATGCATACTTGTGAAGAGCCCCACTTTAGCACGCTATAGCAGAGTTGCGTTGCGGTGCAACAGCCGGCCGCTACAGACCGCGCCGCTATGGTCAGACGAAGTGTAGCGGCCGCTATTGCAGCTGAATCGCCGCGCTATTGCGCCGCTACAGTAGGAAAGTAAATTCTTTGACAACATTTTCAGTTTCAGGATAAAAGGTCCCCCTTCCACAACTTCATTTTAATTAAAAAAAATTCATACCTGCCTAAGCATTTCCAGATCTGACAATCACAAAAACAATTACAACCACTAACTCATTAACAAAGATAGTCAACATGCACAGGTTTGATATATATTGAAGTGAAGAAAACAGTAGGCCTGCCTTAAAAGCAATTCCCAGTGTCTAACCCAAAAGGATTGTAGAAGATAAAGATGCAACCAAAGGTATGTTACTTTTTACTTCAATCACATGTCTATATCTATCAGAAAGAAAGAAAAATATGAGAATGTTAAGGGTACCACTAAAGAATATTCAATAGGGGATGGAGCATCAGTAGACATGTGAACACTACAAAAGTTAAAAGCAAATATAGTAAAAGAAGCTTAGGAGACACGGATACTTGCCTGCCGTGCAGATGCTTGTGATATCCAAGAAGGTAGTAGACATGGCGTGTTATTCAAAGCATCATAAGTGGTCTCTTTTGCTTTTCCGCAGTCAATTACAAAAACTACGTCATTGATTGTAATACTTGCCTCTGCCATATTTGTAGCAAGTATCACTTTCCTTACATTTGGAGGTGGTTTCTCAAATATGAGTTTCTAAAAAATATAAAGCAAAAGAATATATAATTATCTGAATCCAGTAAGATAGATTAAAATTAAGTAGCATGAAGAAGAGATAATCAATTATCACTATTATGCTCTTAGAACTAGATCATGAAAATAAGGTTCTATAATGACTAATCCAGTATTAGTTTAAAGTAATAATTTAAGTATGGTATGGTCTACCATCAATTACTTTTTTTTAATAATAATAATTAATAATAATAAGTTTATGAAAAGAGAGAATTTTTTAATATGAGAGCAAGAGAATGAACAATCACAGAGGATAAAGCATCCCCATAAATCTATAGCAAGACTTGCTTTGAACCCAGAATTTCTAATCTCCTGATACGTAAATTATACGTCAAGATAGAAAATGGGATACATAATTTGTTTATCCTTACTCTTTTCTTCGCACCTCATCCTCCCACAAAAGGTAATCTCTCCTTTCTCTCCAATAAAATATCTTTTTCTATCAAAAGAATATGACAATGGGATACCACTAAATCCAGTTGCATCCCGTTATCTGTCAAAATTATGACACTTAAAAAATAACATCTCAGAAACATAAAGACATAGGTCATAAAAACTAGCATTACAACTAAATTTTAAGCAATTCAAATTCTCTAGGGTTTACTTCTATTTTTCCTGCAAAAAATTCAAGTTCCTTCATTTCATACGATGATTTTCATACATCTATCTTGTAGTTTCTTAAAGAAAGCAATGAATGGAACCTTAGGTTATCCACAGAGAACACCAAGAAAAGGAAACTTGCAACCATGAAAAACTTATGACCATCACGAAAAGAAAAGGTTATAAATAAGTTTCTCTTAAACTACAAGTCTACAACAACAGACTATTTATTACTAGATAAAAGAAAAGCATTTCAAAGCAACAATCATATTGATTATTATTTATATAATTCAATTTCAACGAAAAAAGATAAAATAATATAATGAAATGACTTCAATTTGTTGCCAACAAAAAGACAGGAGAGGCTTATCAGAAATACAAATCACAAGGAAAATTAATAAAGGTTTAGGAGTAGAAGACAATGAAATGACACCCAAAAGAACCAACAAGGGAAATAACAAACCTGTTCAGAAGTTGCCATTGAACCATGACATGTTAGAAGCAGAATCCTATTTGGATCTCCTAAAAGAGGATGCGCTTTAAGCTGATCTCTTAAACAGCTTATATCCTCCCACCCAGTCATAAATACTAAGACAGCACCTGGTCGTTCCTTCCGACATATATGGCATAGTACAGCCTCAATGAGATTAAATCCAATGCAGTCAGGTGCCCAAGATGCTAGTGAATCACGCGCTTTGGAACTGTAGTTCTCAAAGCTTGATTTAGAAAGAGCATCCTGTTCAACAGTATCAAAGTAACAAATTCATTTCTCCAACATACATTTTAACAGAATTCAGTTTTAGATTCTAAGGCAAACATGGAATATCTAGAGATAATTTCAGACAAGGCACACAAGTACTATCAAGTCTAAGAGAAGCATACATCCCTAGTATCAAACAGTTATGAATAAGCATGCAGCAAGGCACAACATCAAGGTATCAGCATATACATGTGAAAGATGACCTCAGGCCAAACAAGAAAATATAAATTCTTTTGGGCAACACCGGAAGTTAAACTTACTAGTAACTAAACAACAAACACTTTAATCCTGTCATTGTTGTGAGCAAAAATATTGGTCGCCAAAATTGAGAGGATAAATAATTTTGTTTTGGCACCAAATATGTCATAGTTGATGCATGGAAATGATGCAATAAATAAATAAATAAAAGTAAAAAAGAATTCATAAGAAATGAGAGGAAAGGACAAAATCAAGCATTGATGTGATGTTAAAGACAAACTACTTTCCTGAATCTGTTATGTAATTCAGAAGGCAGCTACTCTAATTCAAATAGATTGAACTCAGAAAAGAGGAAAGGAGAAGAAAGTAAAAAGGATATTTATTGTATCAATATAAGGTTACAAGTAACCTCCAAGGGAACTCTTCCCTTCACAGTAAAACAATATTACTCAAAATCAAAACACAAAAAACCTCCCTTACACTCCCCAATCTATATTTATACAAGCATATAACCAACACCCAATTAACTATTCTGACCAAACACTAACTACTAACTAACTCTGGTTCTTATTTCTTCGAGAACATACTTTCCAATCCCTTTTATCTCCTGAGTCATAATTCCTATCTGTAAAAATACCCCCTCCATGAAGATCAACCTTGTCCCCAAAGTTGAAATGAGGGAATTGTTGCTGAATAGTGTCATAATCTTCCCAAGATGCTTTTTCAACAGGGCGCTGATTCCATTGGATGAGCACCTGTGTAATATTTTCTCCTTGCTGAACTACTGATCTGCTACCTAAAACTGCCCGTGGTTCATATTTAGCTGATTCCACCAGAAGTTCCACATGGAGTACTGGTTCTGCCCCATGCTTCCCAACAACGTGTTTCAGCTGAGAAACATGGAAGACGGGATGCACCCTAGCTTCTAGAGGTAACTGGACCTGAAATGTCACTGCTCCAATCTGTTTAATCACCAAAAAAGGTCCATAATATCGTTCAGCCAGTTTGGGGTTCTGATGCAAGCCAAGAGAAACCTGAGCTATGGCCTCAATTTCAAATAGACCCAATCACCTACTGCAACGGGAGAAACAGTACGATGAATATTAGCTTTTCTTGTCATAAGATCTTGAGTTCTCTGCAAATGAAATTTCAATTGTTTAAGAGCATCATCTTTGCTCATGAGGTCCTGTGCCACTGATTCCATCAAAGTTTCCCCGGGTATTAAATTTTGGACAGAGAAGGGGGAGGCCTCCCATAAACAATCTCGAAAGGGGTGGTCTGGGCTGATGAATGAAAGATGGTATTATATCAGAATTCAGCCCAAGCCAGAAAATTCACCCACTCCCTTGATTGCTCACAACAAAAACAACGGAAGATATGTTTCCAACGTTATGTTCAAAACCTCCGTTTGACTATCCGTTTCCGGATTATAGTAAGTGCTAAACTTCAATTCAGTACCCTGTAAACGGAACAGCTCCTGCCAAAACTACTAATAAAAGTGGGGTCTCTATCACTAATGTTAGAATAGTTGTTTTGTATATAGTCCCACATCATATAGTTGTTCAGTATATAGTCCCACATCATGTAAACTCAGCCCATTAGTTTTTCCTAGTCTCTATAAATAGAGAGCTCTTACATTGTAATTTACACATTCATGCAATATACACAACGTATTCTTTTACATTCAAGTTGGTATCAGAGCTATTTCGTTCTGGGAACCCTCGCTTCCGCATAGAAACCTTGTTTTTTGCTTTAAAACCTAAGCCCACTGCTTAGGAGTCATCTTTTCTTTGCCGTGCGTCCTTCCGGCAAGCCATCAAGGACTGTAAGTCCTCTCCAAGCATCTTCTGCACGTGTCCACACCTCCAACAGTCACCGGAACCACCGTCCAGCCACCGTCCACCACTGTACAGGCCGCCAGAGCATTTTTCCGGCGAGTTTTCAGTCAGGTCAGAATGCGATCAGCACCCTCTCTTCCCGGCGACCACCTCTGTGGAAGTCCGGCCACCATCGGAGTTGCAACGCGCCCTCACGCGCCGTTCCTGTCCTCTGCGTGTGGGCTTCACGCGCCACCTTCTACCGGCGCGTGAGCCATTTTCCGGCGGCTTTTTCCGACCGGTCATGGACAGAGCAGCTCGCCTTCTCCTCCCCTTTCCGGATCTGTGCTTGGTTCTTTGTGGGTCTCACTTTAGACGCGTGATTCTCCTTGATTGGATATTGTATGCCTTTGTTTACGACTTTTATACATGGCAGCAGCGTCCCCTGATCTCTCGGAGGCTAACTCTCCTTGTCCTCCTGTCACAACTTCCTCAAGAATCATCTCTACTAATATTGGGCCCATTACATCTTCCAAACTGAAGGATTCTAACAACTACAAGAACTGCGTCACCTCTCTTGCTGCAAATATAGCTCAGTCAGACAATGCATCATTTGGTTTAGTTTCTCCTCAGTCTCAGCCCTCCACTCCATATACTGGTAATCCTGTTGCTTGTGTTTCTCAATCTACATCACTTAGCACTTGGATATTTGACTCAGGTGCTACCGATCATCTCTGTGGTAATAAGGAACTCTTTACATCTCTTACTTATTCTAATCATTTACCTTCATTTATCCTTGCGGATGGAACCAAAGCTCCAGTTCGTGGGATTGGACAAGCTCGTCCGACCTCTACCTTGGCCTTGACATCTGTTTATTATATTCCTGGCATCCCTTATAACTTAATTTCTATTAGTAAATTGATCCAATCCCTTACTTGCACCATTACTTTTTCTAACCATTTTGTTTCTGTGCAGGATCCGGGTACGGGGAAGATGATTGGAGTGGGTCGTGAGTCACGGGGGCTTTACTATTTAGAGGTGCCTCGTCCTTCAGTGGCCTGCTACTCACAGAATATCCACAACTTATCCACAGACGCCTCGGTCATCCAAGTCTTTCAAAGTTGCAGAAAATGGTTCCTCTTTTATCCGGTCTTCAGTCTTTAGATTGTGTGTCTTGTCAACAAGGGAAGCATACACGCTCCTCTTTTGCCAGTCGAGTCAATAAACGAACTGATGTCCCTTTCTCTCTTGTTCATTCAGATATCTGGGGTCCAAGTTGTACCTTTTCTGTTTTAGGTTTTCGGTATTTCGTTACCTTCAATAATGATTTTTCCCGTTGCATTTGGGTTTATTTAATGAAAAACCGTTCTGAGTTATTTTCTATTTATCAAAAATTCTCTGCTGAAATTCATACTCAATTTGGTGCCTCTATTCGTATTTTACGTAGTGATAATGCTAAGGAATATGTTTATGTGGATTTTTCTAATTTCTTAGCCAAACAGGGTACTTTACACCAAACTACTTCTCACCTATCAGCGTCGCAAAACTATGCCTCCTGTCGACTCGACTCCTGCTGACTCATCGCCCACTGCTGTTGATTCTTCCCCTCCGGATCCTTCACCAGAGGCTCTTCCCATTGCTCAAAGTAAAGGTACACGTACTACTCGTAATCCTTATCCTCTTTATACCTTTTTGAGCTATGACCGTCTTTCTTCACCTCATTTCACATTTGTTTCTAGTCTTTCTTCTGTTTCTATTCCTAAGACCACAGGTGAAGCATTTTCCCTTCCAGGGTGGCGCCAAGCAATGCTAGATGAGATGACCGCACTTCATACCAATGGCACCTGGGACCTTGTTTCTGCTCCCCCAGAGAAGTCTATAGTGGGTTGTTGCTGGGTTTTTAATGTGAAAGTTGGACCTGATGGCCATATTGATCGTCTCAAGGCACGTTTAGTTGCAAAAGGTTTTACTCAAATCTTTGGCCTTGATTATAGCGACACATTCTCTCCAGTCGCTAAAATGGCATCGGTTCGCTTATTTCTTGCCCTTGTTGCTGTTCGTCACTGGCCACTCCTACAACTTGACATCAAAAATGCCTTTCTTCATGGTGATTTACAAGAAGAAGTTTACATGAGCAACCACCTGGTTTTGTTGCTCAGGGGGAGTCTGGGAAGGTGTGTCGTCTTCGCAAATCCTTATATGGTCTCAAGCAGTCTCCTCGGGCATGGTTCAGTCGCTTCAGTTCTGCTGTTCAGGCTTTTGGCTTAATCCGGAGTAAGGTTGACCATTCTGTATTTTATAGGATCACATCTCCTGATAAATGCATTTATTTGTTAGTCTATGTTGATGACATGATTCTCACCGGAAGTGATCAAGATGGAATTCTTCAGTTAAAATAGCATTTATTCAGTCAATTTCAAATAAAGGACCTTGGGAAGCTGCGTTACTTCTTGGGAATTGAGGTGGCGCAATCTAGAAAGGGCGTTTCTATCTGTCAAAGGAAGTATGCCTTGGATATCCTAGAAGAAATATGTATGTTGGGATGTAAACCAGTTGATACACCCATGGATCCCAATGTCAAGTTATTGCCCGGATAGGGGGAGCCATTATCTGATCCTGAACGTTATCGAAGGTTGATTGGGAAGCTCAATTATCTCACTGTAACTAGACCAGACATTTCTTTTGCTGTTAGTGTCGCTAGTCAGTTTCTTGATTCTCCGTGTGATTCTCATTGGGATGCTGCTATTAGGATCCTTCGTTACATCAAAGGAGCACCAGGGAAAGGTTTATTATATTCAGATCAGGGAAATACAGAAATTTGTGGTTATTCAGATGTCGATTGGGCAGGATCACCCTCGGCCAGGCGCTCTACTTCAGCCTATTGTGTTTTCTTTGGAGGAAACCTGATTTCTTGGAAAAGTAAGAAACAAACTGTTGTTGCCCGATCTAGTGCAGAGGCCGAATATCGTGCAATGGGAGTTGCTACTTGTGAGCTAATCTGATTGAAGCAGTTGATTCGGGAGCTCCATCTTTGTGAACAGAAACAACCCACGACTCTCATCTATGACAATCAAGCTGCTCTCCATATATCCTCTAATCCTGTATTTCATGAGAGAACCAAACATATAGAGATCGATTGTCACTTCATTCGAGAAAAGATTCAGTCAGGAGAAATCAAGACGGCATTTGTCAACTCCAGTGATCAACTCGTGGATGTCTTCACTAAAGCTCTTAGGGAACCTCGGGTTGAATATATTTGTGGCAAGCTAGGTTGCTTACAATATATATGCTCCAGCTTGAGAGGGAGTGTTAGAATAGTTGTTTTGTATATAGTCCCACATCGTATAGTTGTTCAGTATATAGTCCCACATCATGTAAACTCAGCCCATTAGTTTTTCATATTCTCTATAAATAGAGAGATCTTATATTGTAATTTACACATTCATGCAATATACACAACGTATTCTTTTACATTCAAGTACTAAAAATAGAGATAGGAATACCATGCAACCGCACAATTTCACATCTTTTTGAATTAGAGTAGCTGCCTTCTGAATTACGTAACAGTAGTCCGACCTACCGGATTCGAACAATATTACTCAAAAAACAAAAAACCTCCCTACACTCCCCAATTTATAAAACGCTTTAGGAGATCGATATTTTTTTTGTTCAAATTTATACAAGCATATAACCAACATTAGCTCCTCTAACCCAACACTAACTACTAACTAACTCTGGTTCTTATTTCTTCGAGAATATACTTTCCAAAACCTTTTATCTCCTGATTCATAATTCTTATCCGTAACAGAATCTTTATTCAATTTTCTTCATCTCTCCTTCCGCTCCCTTGGCCCAACACACCAAAATATAGATGAAGAAACCCAACCACAATGAAGAGAATGATTCAATTTTACTATCACTCTAATAAGTAAAATGTAAAAATGAATTAACTTTCTTTCTGCAATTGATTTAAGATTCAACAGTATTACTTTTATAAAAATAAGAAAAATTATTACTTAGAAAGAAATGGAGTGAGCAAAACGCGACAGCTAAACTAGTAACAACAAACATTCCTCGTGGTGCTCAGCATGTCTAACAAAGAAATCATAACTACCCATGAGAAAAGCATCAAAGTGAAGCCACAGAAACAACAACAATAACAGTATAAGTGAAACCAATCCATAGTAATTAATTGTGCCGCAATAGCGCTGTAAGCCGTGCCGTATAGGCGTTGCGGTGCCTCGCCGCAAGAAACCGCGCCACGCCGCACAGGAACGCAATAGTGGCCATTGCGATCGTATTTGCGGTCAAATCGCGGCCATATTGCTGTCATAAGGCAAAATGTCAATTTTTGTCCTAAATTTAAATGTGTATCAGAAAATTTTTAAGGGTTTTTAAGTCTATTTGCGTCTCTCTCTATCACTTCTGCTATCTCTGCCTTTAAAAAATGTTTCTTTTTGTCATTATTTCTGTCATATATCTATTCCGCTATTTCCGCAACCCGCTATAACACTATAGCGTTTTTTGGGGTTAGCCGCAATCCGCATTTGATAACTTTTGAACCAATCCCTCCTTGTAGATCAAATCATAACATTCCAATTCCAACCAAATGCACCAAACAACTACAGTAAAAGTACATCTCCATTTATTGTGCGTACATATTAGAGAAGTCTGAGATTTCTAACAGAACAAAGGATGCAGGGAGAAGAGTAGCAATGATGGACATCGAAACTTTAGCAATTTCTACCAAAGATTTTGCTAATTTAGATAGCTTGGAGGGTAAGATACAAGCAGATGATAAGCAATGGAGTGTTAAGCAGGATCTTATGAGCCATCACGACTCTCATCCATCATCCCCTCTCAACCTGATATCATGATGATATCGGTTCAGTGAGGTGAATATAGCTATATTTTTATCCTGTTTATAAATTATTCTGGTCCAGTTATATCAGTATTAAAGCATATTTGGAGCTTGTGCAGCACTTTCAATAATAAATAATGTAGAGAAATATAAAGCCATTAATATAACCTCACCCAACAATTTAAACTTTTGGGTTAAATTGGTTCTTTACATGGTATCAAAGCCTCAGATTCAAGAAATCAATCCTCATCGCCCCCTCATTTAGTTAATAATTAATTAAGTCTTATGGCCTTTCTTAGCACAGGTAGGTGGGCCTGTGGATTATCCACTCTTCAAGCCCAGTGGACTCTTATGTGAGGGGCATGTTAGAGATATATAAAACCATTAATATAGCCTCATCCATCAGCTTAAGCTTTTGGGTTGAATTGATTTTTTTAAAAAAGATTTTTTTTAATGCATTTTCAGACTTAACATATGTAACATCCAAGAACGCACAAACACACCGAGAATCATGAAGAAAAAGAGTTCTTAAACATCATTCAAACTTACATGTAAATATTAAAGCCAAATTTTTAAGGGAGCTACATACCTCAACAAGAGCAGTAATCTGATTTTTCCTCTTCCGTGGTGATAGTTGCTTTTGTGTTTTCCACATTTTCTCTTGACCATAATCGTCAATTTGGTTGAAAGAAGACAACTTATATCCAGTAATTTCCAAAACATCTTCTAAAAAGTGAGCTCTCACGGGATAGGTGAACCCCTGGGCAATGAACAAATGCATTTAAAAACACCTCATTCATGAATAAAGAGTTGCAAACACAGTCAAAGCAGTGTACATTAACAGATTTAGTCACATTGTTATATTAGAAAATGTTAGAACTTAGAAACATTATTATTATGTGTTTATGTCTAGGTTCAGTGTATCGTGTAAATTTAGTAATTAAAAAAATTGTATCTTTGTATTTGTTAGAGAATAGTATAAACCATTAAAAAACCCCCACCCACTATCTTAAACTTTTGGGTTGAATTGGTTTTTTATATGGTGGTATCAGAGTCTCGTGTCCCGGATTCGATTCTCACCGCTCCCCACTTTCTTTCTAGTGGAATTTCTTCAAGCCCAGTGGGCTCATATGCGAGGGGACGTATTAGAGAATAGTATAAACCATTCAAAAAGCCCTCACCCACTAGCTTAAGCTTTTGGATTGAATTGGTTCTTTACAGTATTTATTACACTCATTATATAAAAATGGAGTCCCGAGGTAAAGTTGAGACACATGGTAACGTATGCTTCTCTTTCCTCTCTTTTAACATGGTATTCAGAACCTAGAGAGAGACAACTACCACCATGCATAACCGGTGGAAATGCTATTCTCCGGTGAGATTTTTATTTATTTTTTTGCAGAAAATCGTGCTTCAACTTTGGTTGACTGCCAAGTCTTCCGTGATCCTTTTTTGGTAACCATTTTCTCCCTCAATCACGCATCTCCGATTCATTTTCTCTATTGTCCGTGTGTAGCTCATCCAACCGCCACCAACATTGTCTCCAATGTCAACAAATCAGCATAAGCCTGAATAATATCCACCATCAGTGGCTCCATGTGCCACCTGCCTCTTCTTGTCACGCTCACTTTTGTAGGGCACATCCGGTGACATCTCCAGCTGCTATCACAGATGACATTCCACTTACCTTACTCTCCTCTATCCATATATGGTATCACTTTCTCTTATCATGCCCAATGTTGACAAATGCACTTGCTTAAAGCCATCCTAATACCTTGTAGTTTAGTTTTTCGGCTTATGTGATTTGATCCATGGATGGTACTATCCATTAGGTATTCCCAAGGTCACTACAAGGCATAGGCCCCTGTTTTGACCAAATTGGATGGAAGCCATTATGATACCTAGACTATTGACACTAAGTCGAGGCTTAATGGTCAAGTCTACACCAACCACCTCACCACAAAAATCACCTCTATGTATGAGGCTCACCAATCCGGGTGGGAAAAGATTGATGCCCAGTTGTGCAATGTTATAAATTCCACAATTCATCCCTCACTCAAACAAATCTTACCTACGGGGAACATGCCAAGATTTTGTATACTAATGGCACCTAGTGTCTTTATGGGATTAGTCATGACCTTATGAGTGTCATTGCCCCTTGAAAGTTTAATGGTCCTATGCCTACCTATTTGGGAAAGTTCACAGAACCACATGATTTTAATGAAAGTTCAAAGGGACCTGAGCAGCTTGGTACCTTTTTTTATATATATGGTTTCCCTTCAAAGTATTGCACTAACCGTGATCAGAATTTTGGATACACCCATTGTTCCTGCTTTGTCCACATCATGGTTCACCCACTATTAATCCTACTCCTGTTGATACCTCTACACTTGTCTATGAAAATAACAAACGTGGTCGCTCTAGGGGAGGTGATTTTGGTAAACCACATCCTATGTGTGGTCACTGCCACCATTTAGGCCATACAATCGACAAGTGTTGCACCATATGTGCTTTCACGACATGCCAATATTGCCCATACTGCTCTCTCAGAGCACCTTCATAACTACATCTCTAGTAGCCTATGCAGATTTTTAGAGGCGGTTTTGCAACATGAATCCTCTAGTTCCATAGCCTCTGCTGCACACTCTAGCAATTCTCTTGCTAGTCAATCTTAGTCACCCTCATTGGATCCTTATTCCTTGGTCCCTTGATTTTGGGATGTCCAATCATATCTGTGGTCAAGAACATTTTCTCCAAATTTTCTCAATCTGGTTGTTTACTTATTATCACTTTAGCCAATGGTTCCCAAACACAATCAGCATTTGTTTATTGATTCATATTTTACATCACTAATTGTCCTTTTAATTTAGGTTCTATTAGTCACTTGACTCATTCTCTTGATTATTTGATTATCTTCATCAAAGACAGTCATTCTGCGAGACTGAAGTTTAGGAGGGATGAATAGTGCCAAATGAAACTCGCTTAGCCTCTAACAACTCTCCTACCCTTCTTATGTTTGCTATGCCACGAACTCCTATCTCCCGATCTAAGTTTTAAAAAGATTTGCATGTCGGACACTAACACGTTTCAACACGCGGTCAACATTTTGGGACACGCTGTCAACTCTTCGACACGTTCCGAACGTTTTTCCGACACGCAGTCAACTTTTTCCGACACGCGGTCAATGCTCGGACATGCATCCGTCACGTTTTTTTTTTTAGTCTTAATTTTATTTTATTAACTAAATATAAAATAAAAAAATTATAAATTAATTTTTTTCTGTTATGAAATTTGACATGAAAAATTAACAAAGTACGAAAAATTAATTTTGTTTATACTTATGTTATGAAATTTGATAGTTGATTGGTTATATGACTTATTATGGACTGTTATATGTGTTAAATATAAATTATATTATATATATTAAAAAATTTATTTAATATCAAAACGTGTCCCAACGTGTCGAAATATGACATTTTTTAGAATTAACGTGTCGGCATGTCGTGTCGGTGTCGGTGCATCATAGGTCTCAATTAAGGAAACACACTTATGACCCATTTCCCTTAAATCTTATAGTCAAGTTGCCTTTACTTTTGCTTTAGTTCACTCTACGGTTTGGGGTCGATTAGAGATGTTAATATAAAATCATTATGTGTCTTAACCTAACAACTTAAGCTTTTAGGATGGTTGGTTCATGACAAGGTCCTAGTAGTATAGTGTACACTTTTGGGTCAAAAGAATCATTTATTGTACTTAGTTTTTTTTTAGGGATTTGATTTTCTCATGTTATATGAGAATTCAATTCTCATGTTGTTACTCAACTAGTGGTGGGTCCCACATTTATTAAAAAAAGAAAAAGAAAAGCTTTGCACGCAAATCGAAGGGTCACAACATGAGAATTCAATTCTCATGTAACATGAGAAATTGTTTTCCCTTTTTTTTAATGCAAAACAAGTATGGGTTATTTTCCATTTTTCAAAAAAAATATTTAGAAATTAAAATTCAATTTAGTATTCCTATTTGTTTTTTGAGTGGTTGTAATGGCCATGAATATTTATCTCAACCATTCAAAATTCTATGACTTCTAATTGCATTCTTCACCCATGCTCCATGAAAATGGGGTTGCTACATGCAAATTGAAACAACTTGCATCCTCCTAATTCATGGCAGTGTTTCTTTCCGATTTTAGGGCAAAGTGGTCCAAACTTCCTATTACTTGATTAATCATATGCCCTCCGCTATACTTGATAACTAGGTACCTCACTCTATGGTGTTTCCACATCAACCTTTGCATTTTGTTTCCCCTCATGTCTTTGGGTTGACTTATTTTAATGGTAATCTCACTCCTGGTATTGACAAAATTTTGGCCCAATCCCTTAGATATTTAGATATTAATGATTTTATATTATATTTCTCTAATACGCCCCCTTACATAAGAGTCTATTGGGCTTGAAGAGTGGACAATGCACAAGTCCACCTATCTATGCTAAGAATCTCCTCAATATTTAATTATTTATTAATAGAATGGGGGTATTGAAGATCGAACTCATAACTACTAGATCACAGAGGCTTAGATACCATGTAAAGCATATATGACCTAAAAGCTTAAGTAGTTAAGTGAGGGTCACATTAACGGTTATATTATATTTCTTTAACATGGATGTTAGAGATATATAAAAATCATTAATGTAGTCTCACCCAACAGCTTAAACTTTTGGGTTGAATTGGTTCTTTACATGGTACCAAAGCCTCGGTGTCCCCGATTCAATCCCCCTCGCCCCCCCCCCCCCCCCAATTTTCTTTGAAGAATTTCTTAGCATAGTTAGGTTGGGCCTGATGCATCATCCACCTTTCAAGCCCAATGGGCTCTCTTATGAGGGGCTGTGTTAAAGATATTTAAAAATCATTAATGTAATCTCACCCAACAGCTTAAGCTTTTGGGTTGAATTGGTTCTTTACAATGGACAATATTGTATTCATTGACAACGGTAAGCATGGCATTAGTCAAGTAAAATGGTATCTCTGCCATCATTATCAAACCAAAAATCTTGAAAAACCCTTCTATGTCTTGGGATTTGAAGTGGCAAAATCCAAGGATGGTATAATTTACAAGTTTGTGAATGCAAATCCTATTGATAGTTATACGAATCCTAATGTCAAACTTCTACCAATAAAAGAGAGCCACTATCACATCCAAGAAGATAAAAGACAAGTCGGAAAACTAAACTGCATCATAGTCACTCGTCTAGACATCTCTTTTGCAACGAGAGTAGTTAGTCAATTTTTAAATTCCCCATGTGACAGTCATTGGATGCGTTGACCATATCCTAAAACATATTAAAAGAGCTCCAATAAAAGTTTCATTTATGAAGATAAAGGATAAACTCAAATTCTCGAATATTGATATGCTTATTAGGTAGGTTACCCTACCAATAAACAATCCACCTCTGAGTATTGTGTGCTCAAAGAGGGTAATCTTGGAAAAGTAAGAAACAAAATGCAAGATCAAGTATTGAAGAGGGATACCAAGTGATGGCATAACTCATTTGACTAAAACAAATTCTTAAGGAGCTATAGTTCGGGGAGATCATGTAGAGGACACTTGCTTGTGATAACCAAGTTGCATTCATATTGACTCCAATCTTGTTTCTCATGAGAGAACCAAACATATTGAGGTAGATTGCCACTTTATCGGAGAGAATATCAAATTTGGAGGCATCACCACTAGTTTTGTCTGTTTTACCGTATTTTTAAGTGGTTCTCAATTAACGCCTATGGCATAAATGTCCCATCTTAAGGAGAAGTGTTAAAATAATTGCATTTCTATAAATATTACATTCATTATACTAATATCAAGTCCATGGTGTAGTTGAGACAAATTTTGACATGTTCTTCTCTTCTCCCTCTATTAACAGAAAGGATAATAAAGAGAGAGATGACAAAATCCGATTCACTAATCTAATTAATTATGACAGCAATAGAATATATACACTGATTCTAATAATCTAAACAACAATTTCAGTTGGTACACCCTACACAATTTGAATTTCAATCATACTTGTGAATAGCCCCGCTTTAGCACGCTATAGCAGAGTTGCATGCGGTGCAACGGTCGACCGCCACAGACCATACCCAATGGTCAAGCGAAGTGTAGCACATGTAGCGGCCGCTATTGCGGCTGAATTGCGTCATTGTTGACCGCTACTGTAGTTTCTGCAAAAGTGTTCTCGTCTTAGAAAGAAGAGATTTATAACTTAGATACAAGTGAAAGTGAAGATGAAGATTTGGATGTTCATGATTTCAATTATGATTAGTTCCTTAAGTTCTTTGATTTTGATATTTCACTTAAGTGGCAGTTTGAATTTTGACCAACTTTGCCACTTTATTTTGTTGTGTTACATTATTTGAGACTTCAATTTGCTAATGATTTGAATTTTAATATTTGAAATCATTTATGTTTGAGTTAGAGATCCTTCAAATTTGTTTTTTATGTCACATTTTCATATTTTAAGTTTTATATTTGTGGAGTAGAATTTAATGTATCACTTAGGTACACTTTGCACAGTAACGTTGTAGTGCTACCCGCTATAGCGCTATAGCAGTTTGGAGGGTTTAAAACTGCTATCCGAGATTAATAAATATGATTTCATTACTAACGAACATCCAATTGCATTTCCGCATCCAACAATCAGAATAATTGAAAGTTCAGCTATCAACACAAACAAATGCTCAATTAAAAACTAGAGGACCATCTTACCGGAATATGAAATGCAGGTGCACCTCCAAAATAGTTTGAAAAAAGCTCAGCATTCAAGGTGGCACTCATCAAAACCAACCTTAAATCACGACGACGTGGAAGAAGATCCTTTAACACAATTAGTAAGAAGTCTAACAAGAACAAAAACCAACAAAGGAAACCATAAGTATGCTTGATTAGGTTTTTAACCATAATATAGAAGGCATTAACTGATGTTAGTAGGAACTACCTTCATTCATGCCTCGCTCGTGAATTTCATCCACAAAAACATGGGTAATACCATTCAGGTTACGATCACTAAGCAACCTTCGAAGTAATATACCACTGGTACAAAATAGCAGATGGGTGTTTTTTCCTCTCATTCCTTCTAATCGAACTTTGAAACCAACCTATCAAAAAACCTCTGTTGTGGTATAGCAGAAAGAACAAAGATATTCCCAATTTTAAAATTTCATTCAAAAGCAAAAAACAGTTTATGAATCTTTTATTTTCTTCATGGATTATAATATTTGAACTGAATTCATGTTTCCTGTACAATTATATGCATTTATCTTTTGGTCCATTTCCAGAAAAGCAGGCCTTACTGTTTCACCGAGAGGCTCTCCTCTCTCTGCTGACACTCTTTCAGCAACTGCCATAGCAGATATCCTTCGAGGCTGTGTGCAAATAATGCTGCAAAATGCTCCACGACCAGACTCTATCTCTGACTCTAACACATATTGAGGAAGTTGAGTTGTTTTACCACAGCCAGTTTCTCCAGATATAACTATCACCTAGATAATTATTCATAAAGGTATCAATTATGAATACATAACCCCAAGTGAGTTCATTCCTATCCGAAACCCACGGAGATAGCATATTAGACCCACAGATCACTAGCAAGGTCTGAATTAGGGGAGTTGGAAGCTCATTAATTGAAGGTAAGATTCAATAAAATGATATAATTGTAAGAGGGTGTTAAAGGTGTTGTTAATATTGATGTTGAGGGTGTTAAACTATTAAAAGCAACCTGCTGCTCATCACAAGGCTTCTTATCACGGTGAAAAATTATATAAAGCACATAGCACCTATGAATTTTAAGTCACATGCGAATACTAAATTGGCCTTTCAAGAAGGAGGAAAAAAAGGACATATGAAGCAATTTTTAAAAATATTTGACACGGTACATGAGAAGACCAATAAAACAAGCTCAGATAATGAACAAAAATTGAAAATATGGCCTTTCATCATAATTTTTCCACGTCGTGTAGTAATAATTTCAAGTACCTATTAGTTTATTCTAAGTGTTAGTTCAGCCCAGTTCTGCTTAATTTTACCTAATTTCTAAGTTGCAGGGTTGCCTTGCTAGTTTGGTAGACAATGACAAAGAATTGTAATTGGTCTTAGGTTTTACAACATTTATTCTTACCAAGTCCTATTTCAGTATTCCATTCTTATTTGTTTAGAATTTATATCAAAAGTTCTAAAACCTTGTAGGCTTAGAGATAGAGTCCATAGAGTGTTTGGTTTTCAATTTCCCAACTACTAAAGACATACGGATAGCTAAACTGGCAGACATCTAATGAAATAAAATTAGAAAGCATACCTGATTACGTGCTATAGCTTGAAGTAAACATTCCTTCTCTTTGAATGATGGCAGAGACTTCCGAAATTCCAGCATATTCCTGCCTTCAGGTGATTCCTATATAAAGAAGGTATATTATATATATATATATATATATATATATATATATTGAAGCCAGAAAATGTGCAAATTATTTCAAGAACTTTCTACTTCATGAAATAGAATTACAAAGCCGTCTCCCCAGCAAAATAGTTAGTTGGTATTGTTTTAAAATATCATATGAGAATATCAATTCACTCCAGAATGTTAGTCGGTATAAAACACACAGATAGACAAAGACGCACATAAAGCAAACTCAATGGAATATACAGAAACCAAGTCAATTATGTACACAAGCTTTTGCCATGTTCCAAGACTCCGTGTGTGCATCCGTACACCACCCTTTTTGAACTATCTGTTTCTAGGATTTTAAGGTTTACTGATATGCATATATGTTTTGTTCAAAGAATTTGGCCATTTTTTGAAAACAACCTATGATCATCTGTAAGATTCTTATTATCTATCCAAAAGAAAACCTGCATATCATCCACCAAATCCACCCTTCATTTACAAACTTTTAACACAGACATGCAAATATAAGAATCGGTAAGCTTTCCAGTGCCAATTTTCAGATAAATCATGGATATAATATGGGGATTAACAAATTTATTAGCAAGTTACTAAATTCCTCCATTTTCCTTCACACAAGCTAGCAAAAAGTGCTCTCTGCCAGGAAAGACAGCAGCAATACTCATTTATGACCAAGTAACCAATTTTATTATGACAAAAGAAAAGAAACATTGTCATTTTTCTTACACAATAAAAGTAATACCAACAAATAACAAAAGGCTACAAAACGAACTGGAATTGGCCAACCCAAAAATATTGGAACTAAGGCTCCTTCTTGTAGCATTTAATCTTAAAGTGATATATATATATATATATATATATAAGTAAGATATCATCTTTAACCATGGAAAAAAGTATAGTTTCATTATAACTTAGAATAAACTACCCACTAGAATTAATAACTCGAATATGAAATTGGAAAGGAAAAGAAAATTAACAATTAAAAGAATAAATGCAACAATACACTCTCTTGATCGTTACTTGCTCATTCAAGTGTGATACCAAATGCAACATCCAACAACAAAAATAAATAAAATCAAACAAAAAAAAATAAAACCTGCCAAGCTCTTTGCATATTACGCATCCTCAAACTCCTCTTCTGAAGAACCTTTTCCATAACGGATTCATCCACAAAAGAATCGGCATTTTCATCCATGTCCATATCTTTAACCTGATTGGTGGACTTCCCATCATCCAGATAGTCAATTGTCTTTTCAGAATTCAACTGAAGTCTATCAAGGTATTCCTGCAACAAACCCTCAACCCTCCTTTGCAAGCTTAGTGGAATCACCACCTGTGACAATGGAATGTAAGAAAATTATTTTTCTACAATAACATCAATCTTAGTATAAGTTGAAGTTCCCTACACCACTAGTCCCACCCAAGTTATTACCTCTCTTTGTGGACGTTTGTCATCCAAATCTGGCCGGTAGTTAGGAAGAGGCACTTTGCTTGCAACAACCACTTTTCCAAATATCTCACTGCATTATGAAAAATGTCAATAACAATCAATGATTGAAAACAAAGGACACATATTCATTTAAAAGTTTGAAGTAATAATTAAAAGTCAATCAAAGGGAATGTTGAAATTATAGGGTTTAGGTATAGAGGGAGGAAAAGGAATACTCAGAATAATAAAATTATATTGATATTGTTGTGAACGATGTGTTATGATGTAATACAAAACGTAAAGCACTAATCCTTTTTTAGAATAATACTAGACTCAAAATCCTAATTAATTATAGAAACAAATTATGAATTTTAAACTACGAAATCATTAAAGATACTCTAAATTATACTAAGATACAATCAAGATATCATGAGATATTTGTCATATATTTTAGCAGTGAAGATACTTCAAGCAACGAGTCTTTCTTTTTTCTTATTCCCTAGGCTATGGCATATGTAAATATGTATCTTTTAACCTGTAAAGTCCCATTCTTTTGGCAAGGTTAGCTATCTGTTCATAGTCTCTCCTGTCTTTTTTATCTCTAGATACAATCTCCTGGTCCTTTTCACTGCGTAACAGCATGCTGAGCTTCCATTTCCACTCGTCCACATTGGCCACCGTAGATGATGCCTACAATAACCATCACAACTTGAAAAAAAGGTATTTGAATATATTATTGAATTGTATAAAAAACTGTACAAGAGTACTCCATATATAGAGTACAGAAAGACCTAATGGGCCAAGCCCAAAAAGAAGAAAAAAAAAACAACCCCTAGAGAAATCTAGTTCCTTCTAGAGGATTCTAACTAATTATAAATAATTACAAATAAATAAATAAAAAACTAATTCTAATATTTACAACACTCCCCCTCAAGCTGAGGAATAGATATTTATCATTCTCAGCTTGCTAATAAGCTCTTGAAACCTATCATTAGGAAGACCCTTAGTCAAGACATCGCCAATTGACGACCAGAAGGGATATATGGAGTAGTAATTAGGCCACTATCGAGTTTCTCTTTGATGAAGTGACGATCAATTTCAATATGTTTGGTTCGATCGTGTTGGACTGGATTGTGGGCTATACAAATAGCGGACTTATTATCACATAGCAGCTTCATAGGTCCCTCACATTTTATTTTGAGATCATCAAGTACAATTTTCAACCACAGCAACTCACAAATGCCTTGGGCCATAGCTCGAAATTCAGCTTCTGCACTTGATCTGGCAACCACATCTTGTTTCTTACTTCTCCATGTCACCAAGTTACCGCAAAGAAACATGCAATAACCAATGGTAGAACGACGGTCAGTCACAGATCCAGCATAATCAGCATCAGTGTAGACTTCTAAACATAGATTGCCATCCCGTCACAACAACAATCCTTTACCAGGAGTAGCTTTAAGATACTGAAGAATTCTCTCTACTGCCTGCATGTGTTTCTCCTTTGGATCGTGCATAAACTGACTAACAACACTAACGGCATAAGCTAGGTCTGGTCTAATATGAGCCAGATGGATCAATTTCCCAACTAGCCGTTGATATTGTCCTTTATCAACTGGAGGACTCTCCTCTTCATAGCCTATCTTGTTATTCTGCTCAATAGGAGTATTAGAGGGTTTACACCCAAGCTTTCCTACTTCTTTGAGAAGATCAAAAACATATTTCTTCTGGCTGATGAAAATTCCTTTCTTTGAATGAGCTACTTATATCCCTAGGAAATATCTCAGTTTCCCAAGGTCTTTGATTTCAAACTCAGAGGCAAGCCGTGTTTGCAAAATCTGTTTCTCCACAGAAACATCACCTGTGATAATAATATCATCAACATATACAAGGAGCACAGTAAGCTTCCCATTATGGGAGTGTTTGAAGAAAAGAGTGTGATCTCCTTGACTCTGTCTGTATCCTAAGGTCATCATAACCTTAGTAAATTTCCAAACCAGGCACGAGGTGACTGCTTCAATCCATACAAGGCCTTTTTTAATCTACAAACATTATTTTCTCCCTTCACAGAATCAAAACCAGGTGGGATTTCCATGTAGACTTCTTCTAACTCACCATTGAGGAAAGCATTTTTCACATCAAATTGATTTATATCCCAATTGGAATGGGCAACAAGGGATAACAAGACTCTCACCGTATTCATCTTTGCAACTGGAGCAAAGGTTTCTTCATAATCAATGCCATAGGTTTGAGTGTAACCTTTGGCCACTAATCGAGCCTTGTATCTTTCAAGAGTTCCATCAGAATTATATTTCAGGGCATAAACCCATCTGCACCCTACTGCTTTCTTTCCGTTGGGTCTATCAATAACCTCTCATGTTTTATTTTTCTCCAACGCGTTCATCTCCTCTTGCATGGCTTGAGCCCAATTCCCATCTTTCAAGGCTTCATGTACTGATTTTGGGATTGCAATAGAATCTAGTGCTGAAACAAAGCTTTTGTGCTGCACAGAAAGATTAGCAGAGGAAACAAAGTGGGAGATAGGGTATTGAGTACAAGAGGGACGGGGGGACAAGTTTTCTTGTGACAAGATCTTTTTCCTTTTCTAAGAGCAATGGGCAAATCATCAGAATCAACATTAATGGGTAACTCATCAGAAGTATTAACATCATGATCAGAAATATGAGATTCAGGACTTACCAGAAGTTCAGACGATTGAGGTTGTTGTTGAGGCAATGTGGGCTGTTTCTTCTTTGATATATACCAACTCAGGTGTCATAATCTTCCGTATCTCTGGTGTATTTGATGTATCAGTCACAGGAGAATCAGTCACAAGAGGATCAGACATAGACACATTAGGAACAGGAACAATAGGAAGAGACACATTAGGCACAGGAACAATAGGAAGAGACACTGACACAGGTGAAGGATTAGACGGAGTAGACACTGAAGATTCAAATTCAAAGAAGGAAGGTAATGAGTCTTCTGGTGAATTATTCTCCCCTTGAAGATGAGGACCTTGGAAAAAGGACTCAGATTCCTGAAATGTAACATCCATAGAAACAAAAAATTTCCGACTACTAGGGTGATAACACTTGTAGCTCTTCTTATTAGGAGCATATCCAAGGAAGACACATTTAAGAGCCCTATTATCCAACTTACTGCGATGCTGTTTATGAATATGAACAAAGACAACACACCCAAACACTCGAGGAGAAAGGCTTTGTAAAGTGGGAACAGAAGGAAAAAAAGAAGTCATGGAGTGAATAGAACTTACATTATCGAGAACCCGAGTGGGTAGACGGTTGATCAAGAATGTTGCAGTAAGAATGGCATCTCCCCAATAGCATTTAGGTACATGTGTTTGAAACAGTAAGGCACGAGCAACTTCAAGAAGGTGACGATTCTTCTTTCAGCAACCCCATTTTGCTGAGGGGTGTCTACACAAGTAAGTTCATGAATCATACCGTGATTTCGTATAAATTGGGAAAAAGAGTGATTAACATATTCAGTACCATTATCTGTCTTTAGTCTTTTGATTTTTTTACCAAATTGAGTCTCAATCATTTTATAAAATTGAAAGAACAGTTGTGGTACCTCAGATTTTTCACGCATTAAGTAAACCCAAGTCACATGAGTGCAATCATCAATAAAAGAAACAAACCATTTATTACCAGAAGAATGAGAGACCTTAGAAGCACCCCAAACATCAGAATGAATAAGATCAAAAGGTTCAACACTTTTATTATTACTAGAAGGAAAAGACACACGATGATGCTTAGCAAACTCACAAACATCACAATGAAAAGACTCAACAGATTTAGACAAAAACAATGACGGAAATAAAGACTTACGTAAACTAAACGGAGGATGTCCCAAGCGCTTATGATGAAGCCAAATCAGAGAATCAACAGTTGACTGGCCATGTGACAACAATATGTGATCGGTTACTTTATTTTCGGGAGATTGTGACACCAGATAGTACAGCCCACCTTGCTCTTTAGCACTACCAATCGTCTTCCCCGTGGCAAGATCCTGAAAAACACAATGTGTAGGGAAGAAGGTTACAGTACAATTCAAATCTTTTGTGATTTTATGAATAGAAAGAAGATTCGTGGAGAGTTTAGGAACATGAAGAACATCTTTAAGATGTAAGGACTGTTGTAAGTTTATGTCACCAGAACCCGCAACTGATGTATGTGAGCGATCAACTACGGCTATTGTATGAGTTCCAATGGTAGGATGATAAGAAGTAAAGGAGTCAGCACAACAAGCCATATGATCAGTAGCACCAGAATCAACAATCCAAGAATGTTTAAAATCATTACATGAAGAAAGGAAAGAATAAGTTTTGGAGCTCATACCAGTCATAGTCAAAGCACTAGTATCAGATGGCTTACTCAGAGAATCAAGAATGGTTCGGAGCCGTTCCAACTCATCTGGACGAAATGTAGGTTGGGTCTTATTAGGTGCACCAAGTATTTCAGAAGAAGTAAAATGCGCTTGACCACGCATCCTTGCCATCTTTTCTAAGACAGTTTGCTTTCCATGGAGGCGAAAGCATAGATCCTTAATATGACCTGTTCTTTTACAATAAGAACACCATCGATCATCTCTTTTAGGTTTAGAAAATGCACCATCAGAAAACTTTATAAAGTAACTCCTTTGAGAAGAGGCCATACTGCACAAAACTTGTCAAAGAATAGCACAAAGTATCCAAAAATACGAAAAAATACCAAACGATGTCCGATCAAAGTGGAGAGCACAGATCCAGAACCGGCTTGGAGAGACGATCAGAACCGTGGTGGTCAGCGGCCGAGAAGCACCGTCACGCGCCGGTGAAGCTGGCGGCGCGTGGGATTCACGCGCAGAGACAAGGGCGGCGCATGGAGGCGCGTCTGACGTCCGATCGAGCTGGGCTTTTCAGGCGAAGGTCGTCCTAGGGTTACGAACCTATCTGGGGCTGATCGGAGATGAACGGTCGCGGAAAATGTCGAAAAATCGCGATGAACAGTGCTTTCAGTCTTGAAACGTGATGACCAGCGATGAACAGTGTGAAGAACGTTGCTTTGCCACACAAACAGTGACCTTATGTTGTTTGAAGAGGAAAAAGAAGAGAAAAAGTGATCTCCTCGGTCCAAGAGGTCCCCGGAAAAAAATTTCATGTGGCGGCTGATGGCAGCGAGAGACGAAAAAAGACTAAACAAGGTTTCATAAGCGCAGAAGCATAGCCCTGAGGATCGAGAGCTCTGATACCAACTTGAAAAAAGGTATTTGAATATATTATTGAATTGTATAAAAAACTGTACAAGAGTACTCTATATATAGAGTACAGAAAGACCTAATGGGCCAAGCCCAAAAAGAAAAAAAAAAAAAAACCCTAGAGAAATCTAGTTCCTTCCAGAGGATTCTAACTAATTACAAATAAATAAATAAAAAACTAATTCTAATATTTACAACATCACATTTTCTTAGAACTACTGAAACCACAAATAGTAGCCTTATCACAGAGCTGATCATGGTTCTCAGAAGCTACTGAATATAGAATGGAGTTATAGAAGAATAAATCTAACTCCATATTTCATTCAAAGAAAATGTAAGCAAAGAAAATTTCTGTTATCTGTAATCAATTGAATTCAGTTTAATTTAAGCAATTAAAAAAAGTACACGACAAAAATCACAAACCCCACTTAAAATACCTAAACATAAATCATTTAAAAAATAATAATTGCAGGCATACCAATAAACAAATACTTTCAGAAATTATTATTATAAAAAAATTGCGGCTCTGGAAAGCAAACATTCATGATAATCCATAATTTCGAAATAGGTACTAAACAATTTTATTTTTTTTCCTAATTCTTACACAACATTGATTGCCAAAAATATACGCATAACTTGTTGGGTTGCCAAGAAAATTTCAGTAATCAACAAAATTCTAGTCAATTACATTTCAGTTTGTTTCAAGCAATCCAAAAATAAAAAAATCAAAAATCAAAAATCAAAAACCCCACTCAAAATATCTAAACAAAAAACATTTCCACCAAAACCCAATATCTATCTATATATATTCAAATTAAAAGAACAAAATATAAAAACCTGGTGGTTCTCGAAATCACAGTCATATTCATCGTCAGAGAACTGCTCGAGGGCGTAGTAATCAGAGAAGAGTCGCTTGGGGATTAGGGATTTGGCATTACATAAGGAAGAAAGCCAAGGTTGAAATTTGAAGAGTGCCCTTGAACTTGAACTCGAAGTTGAAGGGACACGGTGATGCTTGTGCTGAAGCTGCACGGACTTGGCACGTGCTATGAGAAAAGACACTGCATACTTTGGATTATGCATTGTTGTTTGAAGAAGTGAGGTTGAGGCATGGCGGTGTAGCTATGCTTTTGCTTTGGGCAACTCCACCTTGAGTGTCATAATTATGAAAATGGAGAATCACTGTTGACATGGGAAGGAGAGTCAGAATAAGTCGGATTTAGGTCGACCCGACCCGACCCATTAATATTCAAGTTATGTATTTACCATTTTTTACTTACAATCAGTTTATTATTATCGAATTAAAATTAAATTAATTGCTTTTGCCTGATGTTAAAATAATATTGATTTAATTTTGATCCTAAGATAATAAAAATATAAAAGATTGTAAATATAGTTTTTATTAAATTAATAAGGTAGGATATTGTAACAACCAAATAGGATTACAACCAATGTTAATGTCAACCCATCTTACCGTTAAATTAGTAATCTTATCCGACGGTCCTGATTTAATGTATATATAGCCCTCTTTCTCCCATTTTCTCTCTTCCCTTTTCCTCTTTCGCTCTGCTCTTCACTGCCGCCGCCGCCCATCATCCGCCGGCGAGCCGCCGCACTCTTCCATCACTGCCGCCGCACTCTTCCATCGCATCGCCGCCACAAGTATGAGCTTCGTTGCATAAGAAAGTAACTTTTTTAACGAAGCTCGTATTATTGACTGTTCGTTGCACGGGATTCGTATATATTCAATTTTTTATTATAAAAAAATACTTGTGAATGAAATTTTGTTATATGTTATCAGATAATAAATATTTTTCATAAAAAAGTTACTTCTTTTCAGGATTAGCTTTTGTTGGTACTATTTTTCTTTCTCCCATCACTGAACTCATAATGAAAATCAAATTTACAGTGGATGAGCTTCGTCCCGTAACATGTCTGTTATTGCACATGTTGATCATGGTAACGGCGGCGGCGAGGTGGTGGAAGAGTGCGGCGGCTCGACGGCAGATGATGGGCGGCGACGACGGTGATGGGCAGAGCGAGAGAGAAGAGAAGGCAGAAAAGGAGAGAAAGAGGGCTATATACATTAAATCAGGACCGTCGGATAAGATCACTAATTTAACGGTAAGATGGGTTGGTAGCAACATTGGTTGTAACCTTACTTGGTTGTAACCATACTTGGTTGTTACAATATCCTATCCATATTTTCTCTCTCTTTCTTGTTTTAACGTAACTCACTCACTTTTATGTGATTACGGTAAAAAAGTATTTTTCTATTGTAAAATCATAAACATTTTTCTCTTTTAATTTATATATTAATTTATTTATTTTTTCTTATTTTAACATTTTTCATAGTATTATCTTTTAATGTAACATATTTGGTTGCATGAAGCACGACACAAACGTAATACTCCAGCATAAGTAGTTGAGTTATTAGATAATATTTTGTGTCGTTGATTTTTGATGAATAATGCATCGGAATGAAAAATTTGTGATATACATTGATAAAATAAAACAACATTTATTGTAATACAAATTGTGTTATTCGTTATTCTGTGCACACTAATGACAATATTATTGATATAGATGGGTAAGGGTTATTCGTTTTTTTTATTATCTCTAACTAGTTGGGAATTCAGATAACCTAGGACTGTTTGGTTGACGAGAAATTTTTTGAATACTAGGGAAATGGTTAGAAAGTGAGATATATAAGAAAGTTTGAAAAATGTTGTTTGGTTGGACAAAATTTTACAAAAATTTTACTTGGAAAAAATATTGATAGGTAAATTTAGTGAGAAATTGTGTGTGATAAAATATTGATAGGTAAATTTAGTGAAATTACAAAATAACCCTTTTAGAAATAACCCTTTATTGGCCACAAAAACGATAGCAGATTTCTCCTTCCTTGGTTCGGCCGGCTATTCTCCCTGCCCCTGGAGATATCATTGTCACTACTGCTATTGGCATTCCTTCTTCCCCAACTTTGATTGCCACGAGAACTAGCATGTCCTTGAGAGAAATTTTTTGAATACTAGGGAAATGTAATTAATAGGAAAATGGTTAGAAAGTGAGATATATAAGAAAGTTTGAAAAATGTTGTTTGGTTGGACAAAATTTTACTGGAAAAATTGAGTAAAATAGATGAATGTGTGTTTGGTTGAAGATAAAATATTGATAGGTAAATTTAGTGAAATTACAAAATAACCCTTTTAGAAATAACCCTTTATTGGCCACAAAAACGATAGCAGATTTCTCCTTCCTTGGTTCGGCTGGCTATTCTCCCTGCCCCTGGAGATATCATTGTCACTACTGCTATTGGCATTCCTTCTTCCCCAACTTTGATTGCCACGAGAACTAGCATGTCCTTGAGGAGGCAGCTCAACACGACAAACAGGACATGAGTTATGCTGAACCAACCAAGGAACAATACACTTCGAGTTGTAAATATGGTTACATGGCATCTCCCTGGCCTCAGATCCCAATTCAAATTTTTCTTTACAAACCGGACAGTGCGAATCAGAGCGAAGATGGGCCTGCGTGATCTTAATAGTGGGCATTACATCAATTGAAGAACGTGAGATTACATCTGACAATACATAAGAAGAAAGGGTATGAGATTACATCACAGTAATGAAAAATCAAATTTTATATCTTTCATAATAGAACCATTTCCGATTTACATGTACCCAGTAAGTAGTCCACACAAGGAAGACAAAGTATGATGGTCTGCAAGAAGAAATGCAATGGTCTACTCACACCAGCTACTGACCACACAAGAAGAAAATATCATTTTTTGAGAGGGTATAATGATCTCCAAGAATTTATCTACACAGTGATTTAGCCGGTTTTCCTATAAAAACCACCTCCATCAAATCTTTCTCAATAGTGACAAAACCTATCATTCCACCAGCAAATTCAAAATGCAATGCAAATAGGATAGCTGGGTATTTAGACTGATTTTGTTCAACCAAACAAGTAATTTCTGGATTCCTTCCTTCATTTGCATAGGAAAGTTTGAAAACCCCCTCAACCAAACACCACCTTAGGGTGGTATAGTGGGTAAGCGAGTTATGTCTAAAAGACTAACTACATAATCCCAAATGATGGTACAATTGACCCTTTTAGAAATAACCCTTTATTGGCCACAAAAACGATAGCAGATTTCTCCTTCCTTGGTTCGGCTGGCTATTCTCCCTGCCCCTGGAGATATCATTGTCACTACTGCTATTGGCATTCCTTCTTCCCCAACTTTGATTGCCACGAGAACTAGCATGTCCTTGAGGAGGCAGCTCAACACGACAAACAGGACATGAGTTATGCTGAACCAACCAAGGAACAATACACTTCGAGTTGTAAATATGGTTACATGGCATCTCCCTGGCCTCAGATCCTAATTCAAATTTTTCTTTACAAACCGGACAGTGCGAATCAGAGCGAAGATGGGCCTGCGTGATCTTAATAGTGGGCATTACATCAATTGAAGAACGTGAGATTACATCTGACAATACATAAGAAGAAAGGGTATGAGATTACATCACAGTAATGAAAAATCAAATTTTATATCTTTCATAATAGAACCATTTCCGATTTACATGTACCCAGTAAGTAGTCCACACAAGGAAGACAAAGTATGATGGTCTGCAAGAAGAAATGCAATGGTCTACTCACACCAGCTACTGACCACACAAGAAGAAAATATCATTTTTTGAGAGGGTATAATGATCTCCAAGAATTTATCTACACAGTGATTTAGTCGGTTTTCCTATAAAAACCACCTCCATCAAATCTTTCTCAATAGTGACAAAACCTATCATTCCACCAGCAAATTCAAAATGCAATGCAAATAGGATAGCTGGGTATTTAGACTGATTTTGTTCAACCAAACAAGTAATTTCTGGATTCCTTCCTTCATTTGCATAGGAAAGTTTGAAAACCCCCTCAACCAAACACCACCTTAGGGTGGTATAGTGGGTAAGCGAGTTATGTCTAAAAGACTAACTACATAATCCCAAATGATGGTACAATTGATAAATTGATTGTGTCTATTATGGCTGAAAGATCCTGGTTCGATTCATTGGTGAAACACCTTAGGGTTGGTAGTAAAAACATTCATGTTCTATGCCACGAAGGAGATTAATCTCAGTCGAATGGATGAGAACACTCCTAGAAAATTAAAAAATAATAATAATAATTTGGGAAGAATATTGTAACAACCAATTAATGTTATTATCAATATTACTACCAATCAATTTCACTGTTAGATCGATTATGTTGATCCAATGGTTATATTTATTTCCATCTTTGTATGGTTATGATTTCCCATATTTAATGTGAAAACATTAAATATGGGAAATCATAATCATACAATGGTAAAAATAAATATAAAATATTAAATATGAAAAATCATAATCATATAAAGATAAAAATAAATATAACCATTAGATCCACATAATCGATCTAACGGTGAAATTGATTGGTAGTAACACTAATTGATTGTTATAATATCCTTCCCTATAATAATTAGGATAAGTGGTCAATAAATCGAAATGAAAAAAAAAATAAAGAAAAAAGTAGAATAAATCTCATCATAGAATGGATACTTATTATTTTTCTCTTCTTTGGATTCATAATAGACAAAGACCTTCTGATCTTCTGTCAAGTCTCTTATGTCGATGAGTAGTGCCTTTGAATTCTAGAATCTCAATCTTCAACTTAATATTAGCAAAAAAAGATTTATCAACGGGTTGACTTCGTCCTTGTTGCTCTTGGATCCAGAATGAGTTTTCGCTCTTTTTCTCTACATGAGATGATCTTTCAGACTCTTTTCCTTCATCTCACTAGTCCAATTGTGTTAGGTAACGTCGTCTTGGCTATTGTTCTATTCAGCCATTTATGTGGCAACCAGAAGAAGAATGAACACAAGAATTGCGAGAAAACACTATTTTTTCTGAATTTTTATTAACCAAAAACCAACCAAATAACAATAGGTTCTCCAACCTTAAATAGGCAAAACAAATAACAAAAATTATAAATAACTATAATCACATGCAATCAAAGGAGATAAAATACAATTAACGCACACTCTAATATAATATAAGAATAACAAAAAGGAAATTAATTAACAATTATCGAAAAAATCTTAAATTATGGAATAAACTATAAAAAAATGCCCAAGATTATTGATGCCCATGACAATGCGACGAGTCTTGCTCAAAAGACCATTTCGAGTTGGCTATCCAAATTTGAGTCCAATCCAAATAAATCAACTCGGGTGCATCAGGATTGAATGCCTAACTTTGTCCACACAATTTGCTGCTCCAAATATTGGATTTTCATGCTTTGCGCCTCCACAAGTTGTCGCTTCAAATTTTGGATTTTCTCTGCATAGGCATAGTCGCTCCAAATATTAGAGTTTTATGCTCTGTGCCTCCATAAGTTGTCGCTTTAAATCCTGGATCTGCCTTTCAATCTCTTCGTTTTCTATGTCACATGGGTTTATCTGACGTGGTTGTCTGTCTTCATTAGACACGATGTCCATTGCCTTCACGACTCCACCATTGATGAGCTCTACGCTTATGTTCAACCATTGGTTAAGGCAACCTTGTGCTCTGATACCAAATGATGCCAAAAACGCATAAAAACAATGGTTAAACAAAAAGTTGAAAATTTCATAAAAGAGTAACCCTTCGGTTCTCAATTTTTAATTATCAAAATAACACAATAATAAGGGTTATAAGCACCCTTTATAGACTAATTACAAATTGACCGAAAATTCAAATTTCAAAATCCTAAAAATAAGGAAAATTCCTAAAAATAAATATAACGATAATCAACTTTTATGTGTGTGTAAAAAATATTTTTATCTCATACAACATGAGAAATAAAAAATCTTTACTTATTATGATTTTAATGTTATAAAATATGATAAACAACGACTAGCGGATTGGATTAACCACCCTTCAGATATTTCTCATCAAAAAACAATGTAATGTTACTTTTTTTAACACAAATATCCAATATCCATGAGTAAATATTTCATAGTTGCCTCATTAGACCGTAGATCTTTCTTGGTATATCAAGATAGTAGATAGGAGCATAAACACAAACTGAAATATTCTGGAGCTGCAAAGATGTTTATTAAATTGTTAGTGCCGCATAAAAATACTTTGTAGGAATTTTTATAGTAAAAAATTTATCATAATAATTTACATAAAAATTAAAGACATCACTTATCAGGCTTTTTGACCCTTTTGCTCCTCATTAATTAATTAATAACCAATTTTCCCCTCATGCAGAACTATCCACCAACCTGCCCCTATTTAATCGACTAAGGTGAAGATATAGTCGATTAAACGGTCAAAAGTCAGAATGTTCATGACACGAAATGTAGTCGATTAAAAATCCATCTTGATCGACTACATTCTTGGGATGTTTAATCGACTACTGTAATTATTTAGTCGATTAAAAATCGACGGAATTGTTTTTTAACCCCCCCTCCCCCCCAATTTGGCAGAGGGGGTGTAAAGAAACCCTAATCGACTAAACCCATCTCCCAAACCCCAAATCGACACTCCTCCTCAAGAACAACCCAAACCCCTCCCCCATGCGTGTGGATTGCACCATAAAAACGCTCTAATTCGTTAAATTTGAAGGCTAGGTAAGGTTTTTTAACTTGCATTGTGTTTTATGTTTTGTTTTTATTTTTTTTTCTGTTCGAATTTTTTATGGTAGCATGTTGTTTTCTCTTTGTTCTTTTATTTGGTGTATTGTCTGTGTTTTATGGTAGCATGTAGTTCCTCTTGACTTTGTCATGTTGATTCATGAAGATAAACTTTAGGGATACATCGAATAATCCCGTTTTCACGATTTGGCATTTTTTTAAAGCACTAAGAGCATAATCATAGTGGTCAAAGATAGTAGGCATTTTGTGTTATGTTTGTTGTCGCATGTTTCAGGAATTTTTTGCGTTTTGATGATTCAATTTTTTTTTAAAAAGCAAATATTAACCTTTCTTATCTTATGTTTCCATTTTCATTGTAGGTATTTTGTAAAAATGGCGGGCCGCAGAAGACCAAGCAATTCAGAAAAACGCACGAAGCAACGGCAAAATCGGCCTTCTTCGTCAAGGCCACAAGACGAAGAGCCTGATACTGTCGACCTCCCGTTTGGATACCTGTTTGAGGATAACCCCTCGGTCCACGCTGCATTTGTACGTGACCATTTGAACCGGCCCTTATGTCCTCCAAAATCATTGGATACAACATTTTTTTTGCTACAGAGGGATTTCAAATTGTGGCGCTGTTGGAGGCGGCACATCTGAGTGTGCTGGCTAAGGCGTTGTGTCCGTATTCAGAGCTGATGGTGCGGGCCTTCTACCATAACCTCAGCTACGTACAGGGTGAGCTGAGGTCGAGGGTCTGTGGAATAGACATCATCATGACGGAACCAATCTGGTTGGATATACTAGGGTATGACTTTGACTCTTCTCAGACTGTGGTGTATGACGCTGATAGCGGTGTATCACTTCCTGCATATGCCCGAGGTGATGCTGTTGACGAGGCCAGAAAGCCTGATATCGGACGTGGGCGGAACATTCACTACACAGTGGGGTTGCTTAGTGTAGAGGCCCGTATATTACACTATGTGATCACCCACATATTGTTTTCGCGAGCTTTCAATCGTTCTAGGCTGCTGGAACATGACATTCCAATCATGTGGGCTATCCGACATACTGTTATGGTGAACTGGAGGCACTATATCTATTGGATGATGTTTAAGGCCAAACATAAGGGTCATCTTCCATTCTCTTGTCTGGTATAGAGGATATTGGTTCACTTTGGTGTTCCCATGGACACTGAGCAGTTGAAGAAGACCACAGGCTATAATTGCAAGTTCGGAAAGCGTCTACTGGAGCATTGCAAGATTGCAAAGAACAGGGCGGGTGTGTGGCAGTTCACAGGTATGCCCGAGATTGAGGTTCCTTATGTCGCCCCAGATGTACACATTGTTGAGCCAGAGTCGGAGGATGAGGATGATGAGGCTGAGGAGATAGCTGAACCTGAAGGTGGATTTTCTTTGCGTGATGTCATGAAGGGCATAAATGCCACACTGAAGAAGATAGGAAAGATGGCACTGAAACATAAAAAATGGAGAAAGAGTCACATCGGAAAAGGGAATGAAAACATACAGGGAAGTTCAAGGGTGTGGAAGACAGGCTTGCTCGTCTGGAGCTTGTAAGAGGTGGGGAGGTAGCTGAGGCAGCAGCGGATGGGGGTTATGTGTCAGATGAGGAGGACTCGCAGACGGACTCAAACGGGGATGAGGATTAGATTTAAGGTTTAGATTATGGTAGCACGTTGTTATGGTTTTTTCATGTATTCCTTTAAGATTTTGTTGTAATGGAACTTTTTTAATCAATGCAGAATGTTTTTCATGTTTTTTTCATGTATGGATCTTTGATACTAACTTCGTTTCAATGTCCAGATAAAACTTATGAATGGAACTTTTATACTAATTTGATCATCACGGCCCAAAACAAGATTGAACATGTCACATTCGTCCATAACACATCACAGCAATGAAGTATATGTGTTTAAAAAGGCTATATGTTGTCTTCGTAACCCTAAACAAATGTTACGACAACATTCGATGTCGTTTTAAGAATTTGATGTCCACGTAGCTTTTTTGCTTCAGAAATTATGTTCCTTAAGTCACACTACCTTAGTTCATCAGTGTAGAGTGTCAACCAAATGAAAAAAAACTGTGTAAAAAAGATTTGGGGTTCAAAACCAATGATTTAGTCGATTAACCTATACTGGTTTAATCGACTACATTTTTTAATCGACTAAACCATTATAGGTTAATCGACTAAATCATTGGTTTTGAGCCCCAAATCTATTTCACACAGTTTTTTTCATTTGGTTGCCACTCTACAGTGATGAACTAAGGTAGTGTGACTTAGGGAACATAATTTGCGAATCAAAAAAGCTTCGTGAACGTTAAATTCATAAATGGTTTACGTAATGTGTCAAAACGTTGGTGTATGCATTCCAAATCTGCGTTGTAGCATTTTAAACACATATAAGTTATTAATCTCAGTTGTTATGGACGACCGTGACTTGTGGTTGTTATTATTTGGTCCCTTCGTACCATATCAGTACAGAAGTTCCATTGCCGATGTTAGTGAATTATTGAAAATGGCAAAGACCTTGGAACCAAACAATGACATTTGCGTTACATTCAAATGCAAATTAAAACATCAAAATACCAATTTTGTTCAGTTACATGACATTTCATCAAATACAAGAATCTTAAACCATAAATGCCATGAATCTTAAACCATTAACACATTAAGCCCCTCCCCTGCTTCTTCCGCATTTCAAGTCAGTTTAATCCTCATAGGACATGTACGTTTGTTGTGACCAATTTGTTTGCATAGGCTACATCTACTCTGACTGCTTGTGGGTTGAGACTCAACCCAATCCATCTCATTCTGTATCCTTGAAGATTTTGGTCTTCCTTGTGCACGTACCAAAGATGCATTTGGGATAATGGTTGGGCCATCAATTTGTGGAATCAACAACTCATTGCCCATTGGATACCAATGTGCAGCATATACCTTGTCAATTTGTGCAATTGAGAACACAAGATCAACATAATCATAGTGGTTTAACTTTTCTACCTTGCACACCGCTAAGACGTGTGTAACAGCCCATTGTACACCGGTATTGTTAACATTAATTATGATATTAAGCGCAGTTACAATCACAACAATTCATTTATAAAAAAGCAAATAAATTTTTTCCGATTATTACGCGAGCAGTTGAAAACATAAAAAGCGTAATAATTAAAAGCTGTGACCGTAACTGTAAACTCTTGTGGAATACTTATCTATACTATTTTTATAGTTTACTTTACTTATAATAAGACACTAAGGGGTTCCCATAAACCCACTTAGCCAATTTCACACTTTTGCATTTTCTACACATCCGAACCTAGTTCGGTCTCTAAATTTCTGCGGACGTACAGTAAAAATTCAGTCCCTCATACCTTGCTATCTTTTTTTATTACTTAATTACCTTTCTAGAAAGCTATCACATGCTTGGTTCCGAGATCGTTTGCTCCGGTTATCGCCGTTTGAAGTTGGACAAGCAAAACTGCCAACCAACCCCGAAACAACTCCAAATGTCCCTCACTCCTTGAATTTATGCACCTAAGCCACTCGTACATTTTCTCTTAAATTTTTATACCATAAACTAGACACCTTAATCTTTGATTTGATATATCATACACTTAATTTGACTAAGAAATGAAGCGGGAATAAATTTCCCAAAATGACCAAAAACAGCCCCCAAGTACTAGAAGTAAACTGGCCTTTGAAGGCCGATGCATGTAAGGTGTAAAACAAAAATTTTACTGCGGAACATACATGCACACATAGGTTCATGCTTTAAGACAACATGATGTTACCTTGTTTTTGGCCTGATCAGTCAGGGAGATCAGATGTCAGGCTTGAAGGGTTCAAACCCTCTAATGGTGATCCACACCACCGTTCGTCAATGATGCAAGAACCCTTTCTTGAAAGCCACCAGAAGAACACCACAGTGAGGCTTGCTATGCGCACAAGTGGTGAAGGTGGAGGCTAGGTATTCTGTTTGGAAAGGTGTAGTGAGCTACCCTACAGAATGGTGCATAGATGGAGGAGAGTTGGCTAGGTTTTCACAAAACCCTAAGGTGAGGAACAAGTCATATTTATGCGCACACTTGGAGAGGAGGAGGGAATTAAATCATTCAAAATGAAAAATAAACTTTCAAACTTCTTTGAAAGTTGCGCATAGAACAGTGAGATAAGGTGGAGCTGTTGCAAAACTAACTTTGCCAACAACCTCCAATCTTATCCACATGATATTAAGTTCAAAATAATTTAAACTTAAATTCATAAACTATCAAATAGTATATAGTTCTCATGCGCATAATTCAGCCCTAGAAGGGGTCCAAATATATTGAGTAGTTGCATTCAAAATTTGAATCAACTCACCCACTGATTCCCTCAACCACCAAATCTGAATGGAGGTTTGTTTTAAGTGATAAGATGACATTCTTATCACCTAAAAGTTGCGCACCAAACAGCCAAGGGAGTGCCTCCAAAGATGCTTCTTGATCCAAGGAATATGCTCCAATAAGATCCTGTCTTATCCTTTTGTTATGAAACAACTTTTCAAAACCAATTCAAATTCGAATTCAAACACTTGAATTCAAACGTTCAAACATTCAAATTCAAAATTCAAAATTCAAAATTTCAAATTTCAAATTCAAAATTCGAATTTCAAAATTCAAATTTCAAATTCAAATTTCAAAATTCAAAATTCAAATTTCAAATTTCAAATTTCAAATTCAAAATTCGAATTTTGAAATTCAAATTCTAAATTCAAATTTCAAAATTCAAATTTCAAATTCAAAATTCGAAATTCAAATATTTGATTATTTATTTAACTAATTAAATTAATTAGTAATGGCTTGTACTATCCAAGCCCATTACTAAAATCCATGCACCACCCACCCATTTAGGTGGGCTTCCAAACAGCTTCTTGGGCTAATAACCATTATTAGGCCCAATACCTTTAAAGCTAGTCCATCATGACTACAAGGTGTTAGTGTGTGACCCCATTAGGTCCAACTTAGCTTCTGACATAACTGGGCTTGGGCCCAATAAGCCCACAACCCAATTAATGACAACACAGAGCACTAGCAATGCTTTGTTGCCCCAGAACTAGTCAGATTAATGACTTGATCAACCTATTGCACATATTTGGTTACCGTATGTATTTCCCTTCGTCTCGGTTATCTTCCCATTAACCTAGGGTAAGGAAATGTATCAACCCCTGCGGTTTAGGGTAAGCTTTATTCGAAACAGGGAATCTTCAATTTACTGACTCTAAAGGCAGATCATCTCATGATCTCTTTTACTATGCATAGATTCCCGAGTCCCTGTAAATGTCATCCCGATTTCTCCGGTTTACAGATAACCTAATCTCTCACAGAGACCTTCAGCTTATTACCCTAGCCCCGTGCCCTTTAAGGACACGCCCAACAGTATACCTATGAGTCTCCATGTTTCAGGCAGACGAGGTATACAATCAAAACATGCCTTCAAGAACACATTCTAGGTAATAACTTCTGGTCTAAGGAAAGACATACCCAAACATAAAGAGATTACTCTAATGACACTATCTGTGAGATTTCCTCATAGAGTCTCTTTTTGGGTCTGTTCAGTGCGAGCTATACTCTTATAGGTCCACCCACGACTTTAGCTAAGATATCTCCATATCTGCAGCTCATGAGGTCTTTACCTTGTATCCATATACAAGTAGATAAGTCGTGCTAGTCTTTACTCGAGATCACTGATCCCCAAACTCAGTGTCTCTAGACTAGGAACATATAATTATGAATAGACATGCAATATCCTTGAATCCTCATGATCGTGATCTCATCACAGATACTCAAGAGATACCTGTTCTATTCCAAGGGGTTTATCCAGTTCGTTCATATAATATTAACAGTAATATCGAGACACAATATGAAACTGAATAAATAGTGCTTTCATTTATTTGCGACAAACAAAGTTCTACATCTAGTGTCCTTTATTTAATCAAAAGATTGTCTCTAGGACACCCATATGCTAACAAGCTCCCACTTGGCCTAGAGCCAATCAGACCTAAGTCGTATGCCCAAAGCCTTATAATGACTATCATGTTTTCTCTGAGAAACAGCCTTTGTCAGAGAATCGGCCAGGTTATCGTCTGTGGGAACATAATCCATTTTTACATCATTCCTATCAATGATTTCTCTAATCAAATGATATCTGCGGAGCACGTGTTTAGATCTTTGATGAGACCTAGGTTCCTTTGACTGCGCAATGGCTCCTGTGTTGTCGCAAAGCAACTGTATGGGCTCATTCACGCTTAGAACCACCCTTAGTTCATTTATGAACTTCTTGATCCACACTGCCTCCTTAGCTGCTTCTGAAGCAGCTATGTATTCAGCCTCTGTCGTTGAGTCTGCTGTTGTCTCCTGCTTGGAACTTTTCCAAGACACTGCCCCACCATTTAAGGTGAATACGAATCCTGACTGTGACTTGCAGTCATCTTTGTCACTCTGAAAGTTGGCATCAGTGAACCCTTTCACTGTTAACTCATTAACCCCACCATAGACCAGAAACACATCCTTAGTTCTTCTTAAGTATTTAAGGATGGTTTTGACTGCCGTCCAGTGACCCTCTCCAGGGTCTGACTGGTATCTGCTCGTAATGCTTAAAGCATATGAGACATCTGGTCTCGTACATATCATGGCATACATGATGGATCCAATAGCCGAAGCGTATGGAATTCCACTCATGCGATCCTTCTCAGGCTGTGACTTAGGACACATAGCCCTTGATAGGTGTACCCCATGACTGACAGGAAGAAAACCCCTTTTCGACCCTTCCATGCTAAACCTCTTTAGCATCTTGTCAACGTACGTGGATTGAGATAAACCCAGCAGCCTCTTGGATCTATCTCTATAGATCTTTATACCGAGTATAAAGGCTGCCTCTCCCAAATCCTTCATGGTAAAGTTTTCTGAAAGCCACTCTTTCGTTATTTTTAATGTGGGGATGTCATTTCCTATTAGCAATATGTCATCTACATAGAGCACTAGGAAGACGACATTACTCCCACTAACCTTTCTGTAAACACAAGGTTCATCCTCGTTCTTGATAAAACCGTTACTCTTAACGACTTCATCAAAACGTATATTCCAACTCCTTGATGCTTGCTTTAGCCCATATATTGACCTTTGTAGTTTGCATACCATATGCTCCTGATCTTTGTTTTCAAAGCCTTCAGGCTGTGTCATGTACACTTCCTCCTTCAAGAACCCATTCAAGAAGGCGGTCTTGACATCCATTTGCCAAATTTCATAGTCGTGGTATGCTGCTATTGCAAGCATGATCCTAATAGATTTGATCATGGCAACTGGTGAAAAAGTTTCATCATAGTCAACTCCTTGTCTTTGACGATACCCTTTCGCCACCAACCTAGCTTTGTAGGTCTGAACGTTGCCATCTGCATCAGTCTTTCTTTTAAAGACCCATTTATTACCAATAAGAACTATTCCTTGTGGTTTAGGAACCAAGGTCCATACCTTGTTCTGATACATCGAATCCATTTCAGATTCCATGGCTTCAAGCCATTTTGAGGAGTCAACATCTTTGACCGCCTCCTCGTAGTTACTTGGTTCATCATCCTCAACAGTTTGCTGATTCTCAATCACAAACCCGTACCTTTCAGGTGGATGGATGACCCTCGTAGATCTACGGAGTTGTGTGTTTACTTCTCCATTGGAGAACGTCGCCTGCGGAGCAGACTCGGGTTCCTCAATCTGTTCTTGTGGATCTTGCACTTCTTCAAGATCAATCTTACTCCCACTGCCTCCTTGAGAGATCAAATCCTTCTCAAGGAACTCAGCATTCTTTGACACAAACACTTTGTGTTCTTCCATGGAGTAGAAGTAGTATCCCTTAGTACCTTTAGGATACCCCACAAATTGACATTTAGTACTCTTAGCACTAAGCTTGTCTGATGTCAACGCTTTGACATAAGCTGGCTATCCCCATACCCTGAGGTAACTCAGGTTGGGTCTCTTACCACTCCATATCTCATATGGTGTGGTGTGAACAGATTTAGACGGTACCCTATTTAGAAGGTATGCCGTTGTGTCTAAGGCATATCCCCAAAACGATTTTGGAAGTTGAGTCTCACTCATCATAGACCTAACCATGTCTAACAAGGTCCTGTTTCTCCTTTCGGAGACACCGTTTTGGTGTGGTGTGTAAGGAGCGGTAAATTGTGAGAGAATTCCATTTTCTCTCAGATAACCCTGAATCTCGTGGCTCAAATATTCACCACCACGATCTGATCGTAATGTCTTAATCATCTTGCCACGCTGTTTCTCCACTTCATTCCTAAACTCTTTGAACTTTTCAAAAGCTTCAGATTTATATCTCATTAGGTATATATACCCAAATCTTGATTTGTCATCTGTAAAGGTAATGAAATAAGAATATCCACCTCTAGCCTCAATAGACATTGGGCCACATACATCAGTATGAACGAGTTCTAATAACTCACTAGCCCTATGACTCTCAAGCCCTTTGGGCTTTTGTTAAATCATTTTCCCAGCTAGACAAGATTCACACTGTCCATAGGATTCCAAATCCATGGAGTCCAGGTATCCATCTCTATGCATCCTAGACAATCTTGTTTCATTTATGTGCCCTAGTCTACAGTGCCAAAGATAAGATTGATTATCCGTCCTAGGTCGTTTCACATCTATATTAAGCACTTCATTTCCCATTTCCAACACATACAATCCATTTATTAAAGAAGCAGTACCGTAAACCATATCATTCAAAATGATAGAAAAAGTACATTCCCTAATACTGAAAGTATATCCATCTTGTTCTAAACAAGAAATTGAAATAATGTTTCTAGAAATTTGCGGAACATAAAGACAATTATCCAAATGCAATAAAAGGCCCGTAGGCAAAATAAGGTCAGCATCTCCAACTGAATGAGCAGCAACTCTTGCTCCATTACCAACGCAGAGATCCACCTCGTTTCTATCCAATCTCCTTGGGCTCCTAAGTACCTGCAACATATTGCAGATATGAGAACCACATCCGGTATCCAATACCCATGAGGATGGATTAGCATAAGAATAATTTATCTCAATCATGAAAATACCTGAGGCAGAAGCATCACCATGCTTCTTGTCCTTCACATTGTTCAGGTAGTCTGGACAATTCCTCTTCCAGTGGCCTTTCTTGCCACAATGGAAGCACTCAGCATCACCCTTGTCCTTAGGTGCCTTCTTACCCTTCTTCTTGCCCTTCTTCTTCTTGGATTTTCCTTTGGGCTTAAGGGGGTCACCTTTTGCAGGCTCCTTACCCTTTCCCTTGGCCTTGCTAGGCCCACCAATCAAAAGAGCCTGTGTCCTATCCTTCTTGATAGACACTTCAGCTGTTGTTAACATGCTTAACAACTCAGGCAAGCTCACTTGCATCCCATGCATATTGTAATTCATGATGAATTGACTGAAGGAAGGTGGAAGTGAGGTGAGGACTAAGTCATTACTTAGCTCGGCATCCATGATGAAGCCTAGGTTTCCTAGCTTCTCAATCAGCCCGATCATCTTGAGAACATGGCTGGCAACAGACATGCTCTCAGTCATCCTACAAGAGAACAGTTCTCTTGAGGCCTCATACCTCTCATGCCTGCCTTTAATATCATACAACTCCTTGAGATGTACGATAATAGAGGGAGCATCCATATGCTCATGCTGCTTTTGCAGTTCAGGCGACATGGATGCCAACATGATGCATACTGCCATCACATTGTCATCCAAGTGCTGTTGATGGGTTACGAAATCAAATTCCGCAAACCCTTCTTCCCCTTCCCGTGGAGCTACGGGTATTACAGCATCTAAAACGTAGGCAATCTTTTCGGCCCTTAGAACTATTCTTAGGTTTCGATACCAGTCCATAAAATTTGAACCGGTCAGTTTATTCGTATCGAGTATTGAACGCAGTGACAGTGGATTAGTCATACTATAAGCTGAAAAGGATGTAAAGATAGTTTTAGTTAATATACGGTTATGTAGTTAAAAACAAATTATTAAAGACTTGAAATAATTTGCCACTCCCACTATTTTATCTAAGTCAATGACCCTTCCTTTTGACTTAGGGTTAATCTACTTTAGATTTTACCTTAGTGGGATTAAGAGTGCGATTATTTATTTTAATCTCCGTCTGAGACCGCAAGATTATTTTAAATAACGGGTTGATCTTTATCAACAGTATCTCATACCCTCTCTTAACATTAGGTTGACAACTCTTTGTCACTTAGTGGTGCATCTCATGCAACCAACCTAGCACCATTACCCTAAGCACATAAGCCCGGCTGTGCCTGCAACTTATGTCTTAGTTAAGCATTAAACCAGCACCCTAAGTGTCTTACACTTCAAACACTACTCTAGCCCAACGAAATAGTGGGTCCCAACTGAGTTGAGGAGCACCACTATGTAGAAGAGTTTTGAGTAGCATTGGTGGTGGGAGGTAATCATATGCTTAATTATTTATTCCTTTTAAGGGTTCCTTTTATCTTGGGTTTAATTAGGTCCCATCAAACGCATATTGTAAGTTATCATGCTAGTCGTAACCTATGTCAAACATCTATCGGTATACACTAGTCGCTTTTGGACAAACATAATAACCATACAAAACGCGGTTTGCCCAATTCATGCATACTAGACGTTCTAATCATACATGCATATAAACAGTTTATATTGAGATAGCCATGGTGCTCGCGCTTTTGTCCTTTTTGCTTCTTTAAGCAACGGCCGCTTGTCGTCTATACGCCACTAGCCTATTTCTCTAATTACAAATAATTTAAAGAAACTCCATAACATTTTGGAGGGACAAAAATACAAAATTTAAATTACAAATACACTTGTAAATTAAAATGCGCGATTACACATTAATTTAAAATTCAAAAAAATTCAAATCCGGGCACCATGACCATCCCCTTCCTGTTTGTACCTGAAAAGTTCAAAACTTGCAAACACAAACATTATATTATCACATAACATTTTCACATGTATTTTGACATTTAACATTTAAACATCAAAATAACATCAAGATTCTTAATCTTAAATTTCTCATTGGTCGAATTTAAAAACAATTTCAATTCAAATTTTGTTAATTCTTTCTTAAAGAAAACAAAATTAAACCATGCATGTAGCCATAAATCCCCACATGGCCGAATCATATAGGTGACTATATGATAAATTTTGTCACAAAATTTCATGCATATAAACATGACACAATTCATGGAGAAAAATAAGAAATCATTCAAGGTACTCTTAGTACCCTCCATGGCCGAATCTACCCTTTCAAAAAGGGTGTTCCTTTTAAAACTTTCATAAAGAAAAAGAAACTAAACCATGATGCATAATATTTTATGAACACAGAATCAAATTTACATGTTCATAAAAACAAAAACTTTAACACTTTAAAGGATTTGTGATTCAAAATCCATATGCAGAATTTAAACTTTAACCCTTTAAAGATTTTTGATCGTGAAAAACTCTTTTCACAAACAAGGTACCATCACCCGTCGATGGTAAAGCAACCTGGCTCTGATACCACTTGGAAGTAAACTGGCCTTTGAAGGCCGATGCATGTAAGGTGTAAAACAAAAATTTTACTGCGGAACATACATGCACACATAGGTTCATGCTTTAAGACAGCATGATGTTACCTTGTTTTTGGCCTGATCAGTCAGGGAGATCAGATGTCAGGCTTGAAGGGTTCAAACCCTCTAATGGTGATCCACACCACCGTTCGTCAATGATGCAAGAACCCTTTCTTGAAAGCCACCAGAAGAACACCACAGTGAGGCTTGCTATGCGCACAAGTGGTGAAGGTGGAGGCTAGGTATTCTGTTTGGAAAGGTGTAGTGAGCTACCCTACAGAATGGTGCATAGATGGAGGAGAGTTGGCTAGGTTTTCACAAAACCCTAAGGTGAGGAACAAGTCATATTTATGCGCACACTTGGAGAGGAGGAGGGAATTAAATCATTCAAAATGAAAAACAAACTTTCAAACTTCTTTGAAAGTTGCGCATAGAACAGTGAGATAAGGTGGAGCTGTTGCAAAACTAACTTTGCCAACAACCTCCAATCTTATCCACATGAATTTAAATTCAAATTAATTTAAACTTAAATTCATAAACTATCATATAGTATATAGTTCTCATGCGCATAATTCAGCCCTAGAAGGGGTCCAAATATATTGAGTAGTTGCATTCAAAATTTGAATCAACTCACCCACTGATTCCCTCAACCACCAAATCTGAATGGAGGTTTGTTTTAAGTGATAAGATGACATTCTTACCACCTAAAAGCTGCGCACCAAACAGCCAAGGGAGTGCCTCCAAAGATGCTTCTTGATCCACGAAATATGCTCCAATAAGATCCTGTCTTATCCTTTTGTTATGAAACAACTTTTCAAAACCAATTCAAATTCGAATTCAAACACTTGAATTCAAACGTTCAAACATTCAAATTCAAAATTCAAAATTCAAAATTTCAAATTCAAAATTCGAATTTCAAAATTCAAATCCAAATTCAAATTTCAAAATTCAAATTTCAAATTTCAAATTTCAAATTCAAAATTCGAATTTCGAAATTCAAATTCCAAATTCAAATTTCAAATTTCAAATTTCAAATTCAAAATTCAAAATTCAAATATTTGATTATTTATTTAACTAATTAAATTAATTAGTAATGGCTTGGACTATCCAAGCCCATTACTAAAATCCATGCACCACCCACCCATTTAGGTGGGCTTCCAAACAGCTTCTTGGGCTAATAACCATTATTAGGCCCAATACCTTTAAAACTAGTCCATCATGACTATAAGGTGTTAGTGTGTGACCCATTAGGTCCAACTTAGCTTCTGACATAACTGGGCTTGGGCCCAACAAGCCCACAACCCAATTAATGACAACACAGAGCACTAGCAATGCTTTGTTGCCCCAGAACTAGTCAGATTAATGACTTGATCAACCTATTGCACATATTTGGTTACCGTATGTATTTCCCTTCGTCTCGGTTATCTTCCCATTAACCTAGGGTAAGGAAATGTATCAACCCCTGCGGTTTAGGGTAAGCTTTATTCGAAACAGGGAATCTTCAATTTACTGACTCTAAAGGCAGATCATCTCATGATCTCTTTTACTATGCATAGATTCCCGAGTCCCTGTAAATGTCATCCCGATTTCTCCGGTTTACAGATAACCTAATCTCTCACAGAGATTTGACGAATTCCTTCAGCTTATTACCCTAGCCCTGTGCCCTTTAAGGACACGCCCAACAGTATACCTATGAGTCTCCATGTTTCAGGCAGACGAGGTATACAATCAAAACATGCCTTCAAGAACACATTCTAGGTAATAACTTCTGGTCTAAGGAAAGACATACACAAACATAAAGAGATTACTCTAATGACACTATCTGTGAGATTTCCTCATAGAGTCTCTTTTTGGGTCTGTTCAGTGCGAGCTATACTCTTATAGGTCCACCCACGACTTTAGCTAAGATATCTCCATATCTGCAGCTCATGAGGTCTTTACCTTGTATCCATATACAAGTAGATAAGTCGTGTTAGTCTTTACTCGAGATCACTGATCCCCAAACTCAGTGTCTCTAGACTAGGAACATATAATTAGGAATAGACATGCAATATCCTTGAATCCTCATGATCGTGATCTCATCACAGATACTCAAGAGATACCTGTTCTATTCCAAGGGGTTTATCCAGTTCGTTCATATAATATTAACAGTAATATCGAGACACAATATGAAACTGAATAAATAGTGCTTTCATTTATTTGCGACAAAAAAAGTTCTACATCTAGTGTCCTTTATTTAATCAAAAGATTGTCTCTAGGACACCCATATGCTAACAAGTACAGGGCCAAAACAGGGCAGTAACTTCCCTGGCCTGCACAGGGCTGCGTACCTCTCCAAAACTTCCAAGATTATGATACAAGGTAGGGGACATCACAAGCTTCAAAATGGCGTATGACACTTCCCTATCGGACCTCTATGGAGGGAGATATACTCTCTCAAAGTTCACCTAAAATCTGCCAATTCTACAGAAAATTCGCCAGAGTTTCCTTTATTTTTGCAAAAATCCCCAATTTGCACTAGTAGTTATGTGACCTCAAATGTACCTAATACTCATTATAAATCATTGGGTGGCACACACAAGGACCAGCAATGCCTTGGGGCTCTTACAACCCAACACAGTTCATATTGATTACAATATAACTTACTTTAAATCCTTAAATGGTTTCAATCACCAACTTCAATTTCATGCATATTTTCATCATGCACATAATCATAAACTTAAAATGGGCCTAAAGCCCTACCACCATAATACATCATGCATCCTTTGAATAATTACCACATTTAACTTGCATGTTACAACTTACAACTTCAAACTTTAAATTAAACTTACAAACTCATACGTTAATTTACAACTTTAACATGAACTTAAAAATATAAACTACTATGATGATGCTCCATGACTCATCCTATGGGCCTCTTGCCCGCCACTCCTGTGTCATTGCTACATCCTGAAATAAAGTCCCCGAGACGGGGTGAGATATACGAATATATCTCAGTAACCCAGAGGTTCTGGAGAAAACTCCACCCAATGGTTCACTTCGATGCATATAAATACTGTAAAGCAACATTACTTTAAAATGGGATCAAGCAAGTGATTTAGAGAAAATGGGGAATATAAGAATACAAACTACGACGAAGCGGGCTGGTAGCTACCATACCACACAACGTCCTCGGCATATAAGCCTACTGGTATCATCCAAGGTGTGTTCCTAGAACCAAAACCAAGGTACCCCTCCCATCCACATACACCCAAGACCTCCTAGTGTGCTCCTATCCGGATTACACACCACGACCCTGGGTCAACTGGAACTCCCTCTCGGAGACCTATCCAGTGGAAGTCCGGAACTTGCCCGAAGGCTAACTATCTACTGGCCAGTGATCTGGTACATAAGTACCCTCATAAATGCAATATGCATGCTTATGCTGTTCTACACTATTCATACACACTTCCTACCATCACCCTCAATGGGTGTGGTGGAACACAAAAGGGGAACAAGCCCCAGTACCAAGAGGTTACCTTATATTTTATTCCACTAAGCTCTGCTGCAGCTTATTTCTCACACTTGGTACACCACTGAATGCCTACACAGAGAACATTCCCAATCACTTACAACTCACACAATACATGCAAATTTACAATTAAAATGCATTGGTTCAATAACTTACCTCAATCCACTTGGTCCAGGACTAAGGGCACTCCACTGATTCACTGTTTAGGGTTCAAGTCGACGTACGACAACCTATGCAAACATATACAGCCATCAGTATACGTCAATTTTCACCAAAGTGCGAAAAGCACAAAATCCTCCCCATCATCCTTGATGGTTCAGCCAACTTAGTGCTAATTAGGGATTTATTTTTCTAAATTTTCTTTCTCATTTTATTATACTTCCATAGGTTGCCAAAAGGCTAATTCAATCGTCGTTTCTCCGTTTTACGTCTTTTACGCATCGTTTTGCTAAATATATCCCTCTAGGTTCTTTTATGCCAAATGACACCACTTATTATTTTTCATTGGTTCTTCCACTTTACAATCACAACACAACCCATCTAATTGCCATTTAAAGCATGAAACATCATCCAAGCAATTTACACAACATCATTTCACCTCTTTTTGCCTAAAGGCCGATTTGCTCACTAATTCACATCCAAGGAATTTCCATCAATTTTAACCACTCCACACCTCATATAATCCTATTATATCATCATACAATCATACAACAACTCACCAATACACTCCCAACACATTTTCAAAAACTCAAAGTCATAACACCTCAAATTTTCACAAGTTAAAAATCAACATTTTTCCTCAATAATTTTTATTGCATTTCTAGCTTTAATGCATCATTCTAAGATATTATCCCCTAATACACATTTTCCAATTGAGCTCTCTAACATCACACATCATACATGCAAAGTTTAGGCCACAAATCCTTATCAACACATTCAACCAATTAAAATGCAAGAACACTCATCCAAATGGTAGGTACAAGACTCCTCCTAAGCATACTCTACCATTGGAGCACTTGGAAGCTCCAAGAACACAAAATTTTCTCCCAAAAATGCAACTGAGAATGGCCAAGATCTCCTCACTCACACGATTTCAAAGCTCAAGAGTGGTACCAATGTGCTTGGAAGGTGTTTTCCATCATGTTTCAAGACAAGAATCACTTGATTTGGTGCTAAAATGAATAAGTTATGATGAAATGAAAATTTGAAGTGGAAATGGTTCATGGAAGGGAAGGGCTGCGGGTTTGCAAGGAAGGAGGGAGAGAGAAGATGATGAATAGTGAGGAAGTGAGGTGGCTTAAGTGACTTTTAAGTGGGGTGGGTCCCACGCGATTTAAAACTCATCCGAATTTCCCTCCGATTTCACTAAACGTCCGTAAATTCAAAACTTATTTAGAAACTCTAATTTTTAACATTGACCATTGTCCCTTATTATACTTTATCAGATGAATCCGAAGTTTTCCTGTCGTTCGGAGAAAACACTGTTTTAAGCTATTGCGCGCGCTATTGGCACGCTTCCCCAAACTGACTTAATTCCATCAAATTTTATCAAAAAATCATATTTCCTAACTCTATAAACCATTTATAACCCATATTTGAAACCTAGAGCTCAAAACTCAACTGGCACGTTTTACGGTGCAATCGTATCGCTGTATTTTTACCCGCGAAAAACACTATTCACTGATTTTTCTGAAACTTGTCTATCCACTCAATTTTTCGTTCTGAATCCATTTCCATGGTTATTTTTACCATCTGAGACCTTATACTCAATTTTTATCTTCCTAGGGTTGTGTATTGGCTAATTACCGTTTTGCCTTTTCTTTGTATTTTGGCCTAATCTTTAGGATTTTCACTAATTCTTCACTTAATCACTCATTTAATATTTTAATACTTAATTTAAAATTGCGAGGTGTTATATTCACCCCACCTTTTAGAATTTTGTCCGCAAAATTAACATCTTAACGATCCCGTAACACGGGGTGTAACCGGAGAATATCATCTTTCCACTCTCGACTAGCCTTCTTAGGCGTGCATCTTTACAATTTTACATTCGTCACACGCAGAACCTCATTTTTGTGGTATCCATCATTACTTAGTCCTTCACAAACTTGATAATTTCGGGGATCTGACCCTTTAATGATGTCATTTTTCGAAAGGGGCAAATTTCATTTTTGGACAGATTATTTTCGAACAAGTCTTTTGTATTTGGCTTTAGACTTTGCTGGTGTTATTATCATTGTTATGTTTTGTCTTTTAATTTATTTGTCTGTTTGGTTTTTTTCATCTTGGACGATTTAATTTTGAAGTATGCATTTCATATTTTGTTGAACATCTTATATAGGATGAAATATTTTGAATTGTTTAATCCAATTTTTTTGGCTAATATTTCTCTGATAACAATTTCCGTATGCATATTAATATATTTTATTACGCGTGTTTGGAAATTCACCATAATTACTCGTGAGTTTTCACAACAAATGAAACTTTATGAACGCTGCGTTTGTGACTTATCGTTATATGACCTTTTATTGTAGAAAAGCATTCCTCATTGTAATATTGTATAAATACATTTTTGAATTTAAATTCAACTAATGATTTTATACACCTCATGTATATATTTAAGGTTCTGTATAATAAATAAATTAAATAACAAAATTATATAACCAAATTAAAAATATTAATTATACCATTAAACTTCTGTTACCAACAAAAATAAATACATTTTGAATTTAAATTCAACTAATGATTTTATATACCTCATGTGTGTATATATTTAAGGTTCTGTATAATAAAAAAATTAAATAAAAAAATTATATAACCTAATTAAAAATATTAATTATATCATTAAACTTCTGTTACCAACAAAAATAAATACTTTTTTTTTTAAATTCAAATATCGATTTATTGGAATAAATTAAACAGTCAACATTGGATATGGTATTTTTTTCAAAAAATTGGTTTCCCAACAAATGATGAATATGCTTATTTCATTAAGTAATCACTTTTTTTTTTTCAAAATGGTATTAATAATACTGAACTTTTAGCTGCTTAAATTAAAAAAAAATAAAAGATTTATTTTTATACCTCTCATTAAAGTTCTGTTACCAACAAAATTAAATACAATTTTTTTTAAAGAGCGTTAAATATGGTATTTTTTTCAAAAAGTTGGTTTCCCAACAAATGATGAATATGCTTATTTCATTAAATAATTGCTTTGTTTTCTTTCTAAATGCTATTAATAATACTGATTTTTTGGCTATTTAAAATTAACAAAAAATTTAAGATTTATTTTTATACCACTTCAGTGTCTGAATTTTTATATAAATTACTCATGAGTTTTCACAACAAATGAAAATTCATGAACGCTGCAATTGAGCATAACCAAGTAAAAAGAGGTTTCTTATTATCCTTTCATTGTGCTTTGATGTTAAAGTATTGATATTGCTTTTTAAATTGTTTGTATGCTATCTTTAGTAACATATTTTGTCTTAATAAGAGTAATTATATTTTTTTAAGATTTTTAGTTGTTCTTGAATTGGTTAAGTTTTTTGGCAAATGAAAGATTATATAGAAATATATATGTATAAGTTGTATTGTCTTAAATTCATACATGATATGTTATCTTGTTTGCTTGGTTATGCATTACTCTTGGTTGATTGCTTACTCTTGTTTTAAGGAGGGCTCAGACTTTTAAGTTTCGAGGACTAAACTTCTTTTAAGGTGGGTAGAATGTAATATCCAAAAAATTAATAGTAATTTATAATAATAATAATAATAATAATAAAATAGTAGTATGTAGTTATGTACCCTTAAGTATGGGGTTAAAGACATTGATTGCTGAGAGTATGTCATAATTTGATTTTAAAAAAGTAACCTTAATTAGTGGTGATTGTAGTTGCAACGTTCAGCAGTTATGGTTGGTTATCAGTAAATGACAATTATTAATTGTATTAATTTTGTAACCATTAATATATTAATAATAGTTAAAATAATTATGATGACCTTTGATTTTACCTGCAGTTTTTATAACTAAAATAAAAGTGATAACCGTTGATATTACCTGTAGTTAATGTCTCGGTTTCAAATTTTCAGCTATAAATAGGAGCTTAACCTAACCAAACCGAATCACTTCCCAATTCTCAACATTTCTACATTTCTCTTCTCCTCTACTTTCTCTCTTCTTACTTCAATTTTTTTTTGATTTTATTTTATTAATATTTTCCTTTGGTTACCAATCGTTTTTCTTCCCCCAATCAATTTTCTTCTAAAACGTAGCCAACACGGAGACCAGGTAATCCTAATCACTAGAGAGTCAATGGTTAGACTTAGCGTTATATGAATATTTGTTTGATGTAATCTCGATGCGTAGGAAACTATAGTTATGTTTTATATTAAATTTATTTGATGTGATTCAAATCTTCATGTAATGTAATCCTAATCCATAGGTATTTGTAGGTTATCTCTTTTATATGAAATTTGGGCATAATCCTTATATGTAATCTTAATCCTTAAAGAGTCATAGGTTATATGTAATTTGGTAGATGTAATCCAAATCACTAGAGAGTCAATGGTTAGACTTAGCGTTATGTGAATATTTATTTGATGTAATCTCGATGCTTATGAAAAAATAGTTATGAGATGTTGAATATGGATATTATGATATTATTGAAAGATTGAATTTGGAAATTATGATATTATTGAAATTTTGAATTTAGAAATTATACTCTTGATTAAATTGATATGGAAATCATGAAAACTATTTGACAATTATGAGAATCATGACAAGATTGAATTGATTGTGTGTGATTGTAATAAATAATAGTGGGAAAGATAGCTTTGGGATGGTACCTCCCAAAGTCATGAACACAACTTTTGGGCTTTATGCCTTCGATATTTATTTGATGTGACAATGATGTTTACGTTCTTTCCAAAGTGGTATCTGGCAAGAATGGTTATTTCCCGGGGTACTAGTAGCAACTTTGAGAAAAGGTGTGCACACTAGGATTTGATATTTTGATTAAAACATGAATTTTGGCAATATCTTTATTATAATAATGATTCATAAATTGTTAGAAATTTGGGGTGTTAAAAAATGGTATCAGAGCCCCTGGTTCGGCTTGGAGTTTGCTTTTGATACTGACTCAAGGGATCAAAGATCCCAGAGTTAAATAAATAATTAAGTATATAAAAATATTTTTTTTCTAGAAAATTAGATAATAAGGTAAATAAATAAAATAATGAGAGTTGGGTAATAAAAAGAGGTTTCTTATTACCTTTCATTGTGCTTTAATGTTAAAGTATAGATATTGCTCTTTAAATTGTTTGTATGCTATCTTTAGTAACATATTTCGTCTTAATAAGAGTAATTAGATTTCTTTAAGATTTTTAGTTGTTCTTGAATTGGTTAAATTTTTCTGGCAAATGAAAGATTATATATATATATATATATATATATATATATATATATATATATATATATATATAGTTGTATTGTCTTAAATTCATAAATGATATGTTATCTTGTTTGCTTGGTTATGCATTACTCTTGGTTGCTTGCTTACTTTTATTTTTAGGAGGGCTCAAACTTTTAAGTTTCGAGGACGAAACTTCTTTTAAGAAGGGTAGAATGTAATATCCCAAAAAATTAATAGTAATTTATAATAATAATAAAAAAATAGTAGTATGTAGTTATGTACCCTTATGTATGGGGTTATAGACATTGATTGTTGAGAGTGTGTCATAACTTGATTTTAAAAATGTAACTTTAATTAGTGGTGATTGTAGTTGTAACGTTCAGCAATTATGGTTGGTTATCAGTAAATGACAATAAGTATTTGTATCAATTTTGTAACCATTAATATATTAATAACAGTTAAAATAATTATGATTACATTTGATTTTACCTGCAGTTTTTATAATTAAAATAAATGTGATAACCGTTGATATTACCTGTAATTAATGTCTCGGTTTCAAATTTTCAGCTATAAATAGGAACTTAACCTAACCAAACTGAATCACTTCCCAATTGTCAACATTTCTCCATTTCTCTTCTCCTCTACTTTCTCTCTTCTTATTTCAAATTTTTGTTGATTTTATTTTATTAATATTTTCCTTTGGTTACCAAGCGCTTTTCTTCCCCCAATCACTTTTCTTCTAAAAGGTAGCCAACACAGAGACAAGACAATCATAATCACTAGAGAGTCAATGATTAGACTTAGCGTTATATGAATATTTATTGGATGTAATCTCGATGCTTAGGAAACTATAGTTATGTTTTATATTAAATTTATTTGATGTGCGTAGAAACAATGTATTTTGCGTAGAAACAATGTATATAGCCTTAAGCATGTGCGTAGAAACAATGTATTTTGCTTTCCGTTTCTAAACAAGAGGCTACATAATAATTTAAAACTTTTGCTTTTCGTTGTTCAGAAAATAAGGACCACCAGCTTTTTTTGTTTTGTAACAATCTATTTTGCCTTGCCTTCATATTTATATAATACTATTTCTATCTCAGATGATTAAAATTAATATATTGGTAATGTATGTTCAGGTTGAATCAGTGTTTTATTAGGCTCTTCTAATTGTTGGAGTCTTTTTTGTTTTATAGGATTATATCTGTTGTTCTGTGATGGAGTTGAGTATACCTGAACCAGAAACAACACAAAATAGGCGTGGGAGAAAGAGATCTAATGTGTGGGAACACTTCACTGTGAAAACGAATGGACCTGGATTTGGCCGGGCTTATTGTAATAAGTGCAATATATCATTTGTGTATATGAAAGATTCAAAGCTAGCTGGCACTAGCCATCTCAAGAGACACATCCCCGTTTGTCAAAAGGATCGACAAACCACATGTCCTAAAATTGGTGCTAATCTACCAAAGAAACGGGCAAGAACAAATCCTAAGTCTTCTGCTATCTCATTTGATCAAGACGGCTGCAAGAATCTGATTGCTAAAATGATTATATTGCATGATTATTCACTTCATATGGTGGAAGACCAAGGTTTCATTGATTTTTTGCTGGCACTTCAACCCGAGTTCAATCCACCGATCTTTAATGTTGTCCAAGAGGATTGTGTTGATATGTATCGTATAGGGAAGCAAAGGTTGTTGAATCTTATCGATGGGAGTCCTGGGCGAGTCAACCTCACCTTGGACATATGGACTTCAAACCAGACATGGGTCTATGTTTTTCTTCGGGGACACTTTATTGATGTTGATTGGAAGTTGCATCATCCCATTCTTAATGTTATGAAGCTGCCATTTCCTTATTCTGACGGTTCCTTAAATCAAACCATAGTAACCTGCCTAAGTGACTGGCATTTGGAAGGTCGGGTATTTACTCTTGCACTCGATAAACTCTTCTCCAATGGCAATGAGGCTTTGATGAGAAAACTAAGGGATCACCTCTCTCTTAAGAGCCCTTCAACCCTCGGTGGCCAATTATTAAGCCAAAACTGTTATGCTCGTGTGCTTAGTCGCCTTGCATTAGATGCGTTGGGGGCAATGAGAGAAACTATTGGTAAAGTTCGTGAGAGTGTAAATTACATGAAATCTCATGAAAAGAAGTTCTTTGAGGTGAGGCAACAACTTCAAATCCCTAGTATGGTGGAGCTTTCAATTGATGACCAAAATAAATGGGACACAGTCTACCGTATGCTTGTTGCCGCCTATGAGTTAAAGCAAGTCTTTATTTGTTTTGATGCCTCTGATTTTGATTACAGAATGACTCTGACAATGGATGACTGGCAACGTGTAGAAACTCTTTGTGTATATTTGAAGTATTTATATGATGCGGCTAACATTTTAACTGTCCAACCATACCCAACTGCAAACTTATTTTTCCCTCAAGTGACAAAACTTCTGCTGGAGTTGACTCATGCAGCCTTCAGCCAGGATCCTTTCTGCAGTAGTTTGATTATGCCTTTGAAAGAGAAGTTTGAGCAATATTGGGAGGAAAGTTGGTTCATGTTGGCAGTTGCTGTAGCCATGGATCCGAGGTGTAAAATAAAACTTGTGGAATCCACCTTTGTTCACTTATTTGGTGATAAGGCTGAGTCATGGATAAGAATTGTTGAGGATGGTCTTCAGGAACTATTCGATGATTATGTCAAGCCAGTGCTTACGTATACAGCGACAAATGGTGATGAAGGGAATGAGGCTATGATAACGACTGAGTCATCTGAAGCTGCATTTTCTGATTTTGACGTGGATATATATGACTTAATAGGTAACCAGCAATGGAAGACAGAATTGACTGAGTATCTGGAAGAGCCACTACAGCCCAGTGTACAGAAATTTGATATTTTGAACTGGTGGAGAGTAAACGGATTGAAGTACCCAATATTGTCTAGAATGGCTTCTGATATTTTATCTATACTAGCATCAACTCTCTCTGCAGATTTTGTTTTTGATGCAGAAATTAGAAAAATTGATAGCTACAGGAGTTCATTAGACTCCCTTACTCTTGAGGCCCTTATTTGTACGAAGGACTGGTTCCAGGATAAATCATTATCCATCGATGTTTCTAATGACTTGTGAAAGTGGAATGTTAGATATAGGTTTCTTCTTTTAGGATAGATTCTCAAGTAGTTTTTTGGTATTGAAATTTTGGAACTATAAATATGGCATTGATTCTATTCTAATCCTTTTGTCAAAGCTATTTTGTATTCAAAACATCAATTGTGTTCATAGATTCAATAAAAAAACCTTTCTTATATTACAGTGAGTTGGTGTGCTTAGTACTAAAAGATTCAATAAAAAATATTTATGGTCAAGGTTAATTTCATCTAACAGAGCAAAGGTAGAAGACATTCCTCCTGCAGATAACACTGGACATGAGTCGTTCTCTGCTGCTAGGTGTCGTATCTTTCAAAGAACAAACCATACGAAAAAGGTTGCTTGGAGGATATTTGTTTTCATCAGTGAATGTTTGGAAGATAACAATCAACATAACATTGTCTCTGACAATTATTTTATGTTGTTTGTCCTATTTATATTTCTAGTGAAAGTGCTTTTGGGAAATGTTGATTTTAGCACTCTATCTGAGTTACCAATATATTATGCATTATACTAACAACGAGTACTACTTTGCCAAATGTGCTTGGTGACTCTTAGTGGATCCAGACTTAATATGTGACTCTTGACTCTTGAGTACATAATTATAATACACGTTGACGTTGGGTACTTTAGAATTAGAATTAACTTAAACTGCCTACGCCATTTTTAGCTTATTTTTTTTAGTTACAATATTATAATTTATATATTTTTTATTTTAATTGCATTTTAGGATATTTAAGACTATAATTGTCCGTTGTTCAATTTTTAAATACTATTTTTGCGAATGGAAGCCTTTATCTAGTCGTGCTTCCATATGCACACAGGCTGTAAGAATCTAAGAAATTACATCTGTAGTCATAACAAAAAAAATCTTGCGCATAAGACGTGAGTATTAACAATAGTTACAAAAGCTGAATGGATTCAACCATCCACTTTTCTGGTTAACATGCATAAATTACATGACCATATAGTAGTCATGATTTTAGCACAACCAACAGATCATAAAGACAACATAATGCAGAGAACCTAAGTTGCAGGATGGCAAAACAATGCAAGCCCAAAAGTTGCTACTTGGCTTTCCTTCCAGCACTTCCACTACTTTGCCTGCTTTGAACTCTTTTCTTTAATTGCTTTTCTCCCTTAGCTTGTTTACTATTTCTCGCCTGGCCTGGTTTCTTCTCTTCAACTTGATCATTATCAACATCGTCATCAGTACCAGCATCACCATCATTGTAATCATCACTTTCCCTAGACTTTTTCTTTTTGGAAGGCTTCCTACCTTCAGCTCCAGCATTTGTTCTCTTTTTTGATCTGAGACTTCCTAAATTCTCCTCTTCCCCATTTGTTGGTTTCTCAGTGTCATCGCTATTATCATCATCTATACTTATTTTCTTTTTTGAGGTTTGCCTCCTAGGCTTACCAGTTTCTTTTGCATCTTGTGATCCACTTCGCTTTTGCAACTCTGGCACGTAAGCAGTAGTCTACGAGCAACATAACTTGTAGATCAGAGAGACATAAAATATGATAAAAAAAAAACAATTAAGGTCAATGTTCAGAATGGCATACCCTCCTACCAGCAGTGATGAAGTCAATTTTTTCCCCTGCTGTCACATGAAAATTTATTAACGTTCGGACATGCAATAAAAGATATATATTTTCATTTATTATTCTTGGAATGGAAGTAGGGTACATTTCATCCACACCTCATATCATCCTATTATATCATCATACAATCATACAACAACTCACCAATACACTCCCAACACATTTTCAAAAACTCAAAGTCATAACACCTCAAATTTTCACTAAGTTAAAAATCAACATTTTTCCTCAATAATTTTTATTGCATTTCTAGCTTTAATGCATTATTCTAAAACATTATCCTCTAATACACATTTTCCAATTGAGCTCTCTAACATCACACATCATACATGCAAAGTTTAGGCCACAAATTCATATCAACACATTCAACCAATTAAAATGCAAGAACACTCACCCAAATGGTAAGTACAAGACTCCTCCTAAGCATACTCCACCATTGGAGCACTTGGAAGCTCCAAGAACACAAAATTTCCTCCCAAAAACGCAACTGAAAATGGCCAAGATCTCCTCACACACGATTTCAAGGCTCAAGAGTGGTACCAATGTGTTTGGAAGTGTTTTCCATCAAGTTTCAAGATAAGAATCACTTGATTTCGTACTAAAATGAATAAGTTATGATGAAATGAAAATTTGAAGTGGAAATGGTTCATGGAAGGGAAGGGCTGCGGGTTTGCAAGGAAGGAGGGAGAGAGAAGATGATGAATAGTGAGGAAGTGAGGTGGCTTAAGTGACTTTTAAGTGGGGTGGGTCTCACGCTATTTAAAACTCATCCGAATTTCCTTCCGATTTCACTAAACGTCCGTAAATTCAAAACTTATTTAGAAACTCTAATTTTTAACATTGAACATTGTCCCTTAATTATACTTTATCAGATGAATCTAGAGTTTTCCGGTCGTTCGGAGAAAACATTGTTTTAAGCTATTGCGCGCGCTATTGGCACGCTTCCCCAAACTGACTTAATTCCATCAAATTTTATCAAAAAATCATATTTCCTAACTCTATAAACCATTTATAACCCATATTTGAAACCTAGAGCTCAAAACTCAACTGGCACGTTTTACGGTGCAATCGTACCGCGGTATTTTTACCCGCGAAAAACACTATTCACTGATTTTTTTGAAACATGCATATACACTCAATTTTTCATTCTGAATCCATTTCCATGGTTATTTTTACCATCTGAGACCTTCTACTCAATTTTTATCTTCCTAGAGTTGTGTACTGGCTAATTACCGTTTTGCCCTTTCTTTGTATTTTGGCCTAATCTTTAGGATTTTCACTAATTCTTCACTTAATCATTCGTTTAATATTTTAATACTTAATTTAAAATTGCGAGGTGTTATATTCACCCCACCTTTTAGAATTTTGTCCGCAAAATTAACATCTTAACGATCCCGTAACACGGGGTGTAACCGGAGAATATCATCTTTCCACTATCGACTAGCCTTCTTAGGCGTGCATCTTTACAATTTTACATTCGTAACACGCAGAACCTCATTTCTATGGTATCCATCATTACTTAGTCCTTCACAAACTTGATAATTTCGGGGATCTGACCCCTTAATTCATTATATCTTCACCGTTTCCTTAAATCACTGTTGCTTTTTCGTTAACTATAGTTCATAATATACTCATTTTACAACTTGTCACTTATGGTGCCACGACCTTTAATTCTCAATATTTTAAGCTCTTCAAGGCTTACGGTTACACTTTCACCAATTTATAGGTAATATATGACCACATTATAATTTGTTTGTCTCATTTCATCTCCTTCTCATCTTTATCTATCTTTCTGACCCAATGTCGTTCCCAAAAGTCTCCAGTCATTTCCATACTAGGCTCTAACCATTCTCATGTACCTTCACACTTTCTTTAGTACTTAACTCTTTTCGTAGTCCTCACGGTTTCATCAATACCACCCATCTCTTTTGTACTAATCTTTTTCACTGATGTTACTAGCCTTACCATCTCGTTATTTTCTTGGCTTTCACCTAAGCACGTACTTTCTAGTTTCGAAGGCACTTTGTCGTATCCTATAATTCCAACTCATACTAAATTCTATACTCATATACTTTATTTTTCCTTGTCACGTGTCTTCACCTCTTCTTAGGTACTCACAACTATATCTTTCTCTTTGTGATACGAAACTAACAATCCTCACAATAGTTTATATTTCCGATTAACCTTTTAAGGTTCTTTAACCACAACACACTCCTGAATTCTTCCATCTACTAATTTGTATTCAAAATTTACACTCATTCTTAAACTCTTTATTAACTTAACCATCTCAACTTTATCAACTCAGTCAGCTCAACTCCATACTCAGACCTCTCACAGTCTAAGCATAACACTCATCAATGACTCCATATCGAGGACTCATGCTTAATATTTTCACCCACTAACTATTTTCAACTTTCATTCCACTCCGATGTTGCAACTTAACCATATGTTCCACTAATTTATCCCACTTTCTCGTAATCATCGTCACTTAATCCTGGATGTCAAACTCGAAACACTATTACCTTACAGTTTTACTAACTTCCACCAAACACCTTGGAAGGAATCAGTTTCTAAACTCATTTCACTATTAACTGATGGACCACTCAAATGCCATATCTCTCACATACAAGTTCCATCCTATAGGAATCTTTGAAACTTAATTATCAAGCCACATAAAGCTAAATCCATCATTGCCACTACTTCTACAATTCACCATCGGTTGGTATACCAGTCTCTCGGGATATTCAAAGCTACCACAAGCACTCGACCATACGTCATTAGTACCTAGCCAAAACAACATCAACATTGTACATTTTCCACACACTTTCCACCATAAGTGGCATATGCAACTATATAACACTCCTCAATCCACTCTATCGATAAAGCCAAGCTATCCACTTTTAGGTAACCAATTTCAATTCCAGTTTCCAACTATCATTACACATTCGTACTTGACTCCATTACAATTGACCTTTCATTAAGGCTAATAAGCCCCTGTTTTGACTCGAACTCTTGATCATCACTAGCCTTCCTAGAAGGGCACTCACTCAATCTGTCAACATCAATCACGCTATTATCTATTTCATCATAAGGCGAGAATTCCAACTAACTTACTACCTCACTTGGAGCCGAAATGATTTCATTAGACTTACTTTACACCCACAATAGTGCTTCACTATCACACTTCGAAATTCTTACACACTATATCTCACCTCTTATATCCAAATCTTACACACTAAAGTAAAACCGTTTATTGGAAACTTTTATGATGTGTCGCATTCTCCTTGAATCTGAGGTTTGTGTTCACACCTACAAAAATTTAAAAAGTTTCCTGTTTTGGTAGACATTTGAAATTTGAATTTTGAACATTAAATAAATAAATACAAAATAAAAATATTTGTAAGTCCGAAAATATATTAGTGGCAGACATCCAATTTAAATCCCACCTATTTCTTTCATTGGTAATTGATGAACGTAATAATTACTACTGTTGTACCCCATTGGAAACTGAAAGTAATTATTCAATGTTTTGAATGTCCCAATGTCTCTCTCAGACTTCTAATGCCTTCTCTCCCCATTGTTATCATTTTTTACATGAACCCTCCATTTTTCTCTGGTCGAATCATTCATCTTCTTCAACATCTTGCATTTCTTTTTTCATTCTTCTTCTTATTCGCTGTTATTCCCTTCTTCTACTTCCTGCTTTAGTCATGTTTTCAAAATACGATTTTATAAAAGATCTAAATTCCTCTAAGGATGATTGGAGGATTAAGGTTAGGGCCATTAGGACTTGGAAGGTCCCTAATTATGAGAAAAAGGGATTTGATGACAATCTGGAGATGATTATGGCAGATGAACATGTATTTTTTTTGTTGCAAACTTATTTTTATATTTTGCTCTCTCTTTTTTTCTAATTCTTGCTAATTTATGTTTGAATTATGTAGAGTTCTACGATCCATGCTACTGTCAAAGGGACTTTGCAAGTTAGAAAAAAAAATTATAGAAGGGGAAGCGTACTTTATTAGAAATTTTGGAGTTGGATTGAATGGTGAAGGTTTCAAGGCAACTAGGCATGTTTACAAAATTTCTTTCCACTTGAGGACAGATGTTAAGGCCATTGTTAATGCTACCATACCTGTTGTAAGAACCTGCACCGCGAATTAAGATAATTAATGAATTTAATTGTGATAATTAGGAAATAATTCCATAATTGACCCTAATAATTATTATGAGGCTTTAATAATTATAATTAGTGGGTAAGAATGCTGAAAGTCGCTTTTCGGAAGAAAAGTGCAGATACCGGTTCTGCTAGTTGGTATAAATGCGTACCGAAAAAGTATCCCGGAAAATTATAATAAGTTCATGATAATTACTAGAATAATATGTAGGACTTGTAAAACGAGTTTCAAGTCAAAATAATGAGATATGATGCCAGAACTGATACTGGCTATGGAAAAGTGCGTACCAGAAAGGTGCTCAGAAAAATAAAATAAAAATATGATAATTCTTAGAAAAATGTGTAGGTTAAGATTCTAAAGTTTGGTATCAAGATCTTTTGCTTAGCTATTAAGGCTAATATTGCGCGTTTTAGTGGTTTTTGCTATTTATATGCATACTAGGCACATAACCCTAGGCCATACACACTTCTTACGTGAACTTGCTGCAGCCTGGTGACCAGCCTCCTTGCTTCTCCATTTCTTCCTCTTTTCTCACCAAAGTCACCTCCTTTCATCATTGTTTCCCTTCTTGATCAAGTAAACACTTGAGTGTGAGCATTGGAGAGTGCTTAGGGTGCCTTTGCTGAGTTGTGAGGTTCTGTTTGAGAAGGTTTTAAGGGCTGTCTTATGGGTTGGTTGTGGTGAAGTGTGGTTCTTGGTTTGTGAGGCTTCAAGGAGCTTCCTTTGTGAAGAAAGATCCTTACTTGGGTGGTATTTTCGTGCACCCTTGAAGTCAGAACCTTTGGGGTTGGTGGTGAGCTCCAAGAGCAGCCTTTGTCTCTGTTTTGAACCCTTAGTGAGTTTTCTTCACTTGATCATGTATTTTGATGGGTTAAAGGTGTCATCTTTGCATGTAAATGAGTTAAGTAAGTAATTAACTGGAATGTTAACCTAAGTGGGTCTAAAATGCATGCTTTAATATGTTGAAATGTTAAAAATGGAACCTTGGAAGGATATCTTCACGAAATGCAGAAACTGCATTCTGTCGTGAAATATCCGGATATTTATCGAGCAGATATCCGGATCTTGATATCCGGATATGGGACCTTGATATCCGGATATTGTATATCCAGATATGGTCAGTGAGATATCCGGATATCGCATATCCGGATATGCCACAATGAATATCTGGATATTCCGGGATTTCGAAGAACAGTAGCTTTTCTGTGCAAACATTAGGCTATTGGGGTTTGTGGACTCCAGATTAAGGAAGTTGGACTTCTGTAATTAATGAACTAAGTCAGAATCAAGTGATTAAGGGCTTATGGCTTTGTATGGAGCCTTAAGACGTAAAACGTAAAAGAAAGGCGTTGTCTTTAAGTTGTATGCTTGAGATGCATAATTATTAATATAGTGTTGGTCCATAACAGATTGTGATTTTGCTGTGTTTGGACTGTGAGCTTGTGGACTCTTGGCTTTGGGTGTTAGCTTGCAAGGTAAGCTTTCGTGTCCTTGGTTTAGCCATGTTGTGGTTCCACCATGTTCCATGGGGATATGGTATATGCATGTTGTGTTACATGCTTTTGAACATATGAAATGTTGATTGAACTTTACATGTAATGGCTTTTAATATGCATGTGTTGTTCCATCTTGACGGTAAGCCTGAGTATGTGGCGTCATACAATACGGTTATCCGGGGTGGATGCAAGTGGCGTCTTGCACTATATGTAGGAGATAGACGTATTCCTGCATTTCTCTGGCCAGTAGAATAGTATTAACACACATGACATGATCATCTGTTGCATTGCATTGTTTTAGAACTGATGATGATGAACTGCTTTTAAACTTATATTGCACATGTAAGTGAGCTTGGGGTGGAAGATCCTTGAGGGCCCCTTATCTTACTGAGATTTCTTGTTTAGAGATCTCACCCCACGTTTGGGAAATGCTTATTTCAGGTTCAGGTAGTATGGGGGCTGATGTCTCTGGTGGCAAGAGGCCAGAGCATGATTGATGATTATTGTTATGACTGCTTTGATGATAGCATGACTGGACTGGATGCTGTTTATGTTTTCCGCATCTTTATTATTGCATTGTTAATGTTGAGACTGATGTTGGGCCTTGTGGCCTTATTTGGGTGAGCATGGGGTTTGTCCATGTCACTTTATGTTAGTACTTTGAGCTGAGTTGTATAAACTGATTAGTTGGTCCAGTCTACGTGTTGTAGTTCTGTGACTAGAGACTTTTGCTGATGTTATTTATTTTAGGAGGTATTTCAGTTAGCTGTTTTATTACAATTACATACGAGCAATGTTTTTTAACTGAATAATAAGCAAGTCGGTAATGATAATGGCATCATAATTGAAAAGAAAAAGATATTCCGCATTTTTACTTAAGCGTAGCTTAATACGATAGTATGATAACATTACCGGATATATACGGGGTGTTACATTTATGGTATCAGAGCAATGGTTCGAGGGAAAAAGTCTGTATGTATTGCAATTGCTAGGTTGTTTGGTTGTGTCTGTCTTATGTGTTTACTCCGTCGAATGTTATTATGATAATGCATATGTGACCACACTGCGTGGGCCTGATCAACTCATAAATTGTGTAACTTGTGCAGAGTCATGGTAAGATCCGGGAGAACACGAGACACGTTGGAGGATCAATCCGATCCTGTCCTGACTGCATTGGCTGAGATGCAGGCGGCCAGAGTAGCCGATCAGGAGGCCATCAGACAGGCCAACGCGGCAATGATGGAAGCTGTTCGCGAGGCGAACCGGATTTCCGCAGCTGAGGTTCGTGAAGCGAACCGGAGGACCACTGAGGAAGTCCTCGAGGCGAACAGGATGGCGAACATGACGATGATGAGAGTCATGTTGGAGGAGTTGAGGGCTGGACTAAAAGTAAACTGGCCTTTGAAGGCCGATGCATGTAAGGTGTAAAAACAAAATTTTTACCGCGGAAATATACATGCACACATAGATTCATGCTTTAGGACAGCATAATGTTACCTTGTTTTGGCCTGATCAGTCAGGAAGATCAGTTGTCGGGTCTGAAGGGTTCAAACCCTCTAATGGTGATCCACACCACCGTTCGTCAATGATGCAAGAATGCCTTCTTGAAAGCCATCTGATGATCACCACAATGAGGCTTGCTATGCGCACAAGTGGTGAAGGTGGAGGCTAGGTATTCTGTTTGGAAAGGTGTAGTGAACTACCCTACATAATGGTGCATGAGATGAAGGAGTGTAGGCTAGGTTTTCTCAAAACCTTAAGGAGAGGAACTTGTGTCTTGTTGTGCGCACACGAGGAGGAAGAGAGAATGATAATTAAATCAATTATCCTTTCAAAAACATTTGAAAGTGGCGCATGGAATCAAGGAGGATAAGGTGGAGTTGTTGCAAAACAAATCTAGCCAACAACCTCCAATCTTATCCTCATGAAACTAAGTTCAAAACAATTCAAAATCAGATTCATAAACTATCATATAGTATCTATTTCATGCGCATAATTCAGCCCTAAAAGGCGTCCAAATATGTTGAGTAGTTGCATTCAAAATTTAAACCAACTCACCAACTTATTCTCTCAAATACCAAATCTGATTGGAGCTTTGTTTAAGTGAAAAGATGACATCCTTATCACCTAAAGTGTGCGCCCCAAACAACCCAAGGTGATCTCCAAAGATCTCTTCTTGATCCAAGAAATTTGTTCCAATAAGATCTTATCTTATCCTTTTGTTATGAAACAATTTTTCATAGCCAATTCAAATTCGAATTCAAATACTTGAATTCAAATGTTCAAACATTCAAATTCAAAATTCAAAATTTCAAATTTCAAAGTCAAAATTCGAATTTAAAAATTCAAATTCAAAATTCTAATTTTAAAATTCAGCTTCTGCACTTAATCTGGCAACCACATCTTGTTTCTTACTTCTCCATGTCACCAAGTTACCGCAAAGAAACATGCAATAACCAGTGGTAGAATGACAGTCAGTCACAGATCCAGGACAATCAGCATCAATATAGACTTCTAAAGATAGATTGCCATCCCGTCGGAACAACAATCCTTTACCAGGAGTATTCAATGCCATAGGTTTGAGGGTAACTTTTGGCCACTAATCGAGCCTTTTATCTTTCAAGAGTTCCATCAGAATTATATTTCAGGGCATAAACCCATCTGCACCCTACTGCTTTTTTTCCGTTGGGTTTATCAATAACATCCCATGTTTTATTTTTCTCCAACGCGTTCATCTCCTCTTGCATGGCTTGAGCCCAATTCCCATCTTGCAAGGCTTCATGTACTGATTTTGGGATTGCAATAGAATCTAGTGCTGAAACAAAACTTTTGTGCTGCAAAGAAAGATTAGCAGAGGAAACAATGTGGGAGATGAGATATTGAGTACAAGAGGGATAGGAGGGACAAGTTTTCTTATGACAAGATCTTTTTCCTTTTCTAAGAGTAATGGGAAAATTATCAGAATCAACATTAATTGGTAACTCATTAGAAGTATTAACATCATGATCAGGAATATGAGATTCAGGAGAAACAGGAGATTCAGGACTTACCAGTGGTTCAGACGATTGAGGTTGCTGGTGAGACAATATAGGTTGTTTCCTCCTCTGATATACTAACTCAGGTGTCAAAATTCTCCGTATCTCAGGTGTATTTGAAGGTTCTGTCACACCAGGAGCAGATACACTAGGTAGAGAGAAGACTGATCCAGGCTCAAAAAAGGAAGGGGACGAGTCTTCTGAAGAACGGTTCTCCCCCTGGAAATAAGATTCAGATTCTTGAAATGTGACATCCATAGAAACAAGAAAATTTCGACTTGGTGGATGATAACACCTGTACCCTTTTTTATAAGGGGTATAACCAAGGAAGACACACTTCAGAGCCCTAGGATCCAACTTACTCCGATGTTGTTTATGAACATGGACAAAGGCAACACATCCAAACACTCTTGGTGGAAGGCTCTGCAATATGGGAATAGAAGGAAAGAAGGAAGTCATGGAATGAATAGGACGAATATTCTTAAGGACCCGTGAAGGTAAACGGTTGATCAAAAAAGTTGCAGCTAACACTGCTTCTCCCCAATAAGAACTAGGAACAAATGTCTGGAAAAGTAGTGCTCTAGCAACATCAAGGAGGTGACGATTTTTCCTTTCAGCAACCCCGTTTTGTTGAGGGGTATCAACCCATGTGAGCTCATGAATCATACCTCTGTCTGAAATAAATTGTGACAGGCGTTGATTAACGTACTCAGTACCATTATCAGATCTGAGTCTTTTAATACCCTTACCAAACTGAGTCTCAATCATGTGATGAAACCGAATAAATATTTCTGGTACTTCAGACTTGTCTTTCATCAAGTATATCCATGTTACCCGAGTACAATCGTCAATAAAACAAACAAACCACCTTGCACCTGAAGCACTGTGCACTTTAGAAGGGCCCTAAACATCTGAATGGATAAGCGAAAAAGATTCCCTGCTTTTAATAGTGCTAGAAGGAAATGACACTCGATGGTGTTTTGCAAATTCACAAACATCACAATGAAAGGTCTCAACCGACTTATTGAGAAACAGAGAAGGGAACATAGACTTCAAAAGACTAAATGGTGGATGACCCAGACGCTTGTGATGGAGCCAAATCATAGAATCTGCAGTAGAAGGATGACATGTCATTAATAACATATTTTTGCCAGCATAGTCTGGAAGGAGATGATACAACCCATCCTGTTCATTAGCAACTCCAATTGTCTTCTTCGTGGTAAGATCCTGAATAACACAATGAGAAGGAAAAAACGTGATAGAACAATTCAAATCAGTTGTAAGTTTTTGAGTGGAGATAAGATTGGTAGAAAGCTGAGGAACATAAAGAACATTTTTAAGAAACAAGGAAGGTTGAATTTGAATGTTACCAGAACCAATAATTGATTTACGGGATCCATCAGCTACTGATATAGTATGACTACCAACAATAGGATGATAAGAACAAAACAACTCAGTACAACAAGCCATATGATCAGTTGCACCAGAATCCAAAATCCATGAGGTTTTAAAATCAGTGCATGAAGCAAGAAGATATGTAGAACGTGTGCTCTTACCAGATAAGATCAAAGAACTATCATGCTCAGCCATTCTTCAATACAAAAAGTTAACAACCAGCGATAAAATCAACCAAACAGAATATCAAATGACCTCCGATCAAAGAGGTGAGCACAGATCCAGAAAGAGGATGAGGAGAAGATCAGAAAACTTTTTATGACAAGTAGAGGTCTCTGAACGTCCCAAACAACAACCAAAAAATTAGATCTGATCAAATGAGGCTCGTGTGGCCAAAAAGATCTGATTTTTATGACGAGATCAAAGACCCACTGCTTGAAACGTCCGTAGATTGATAGATCTGGAAAAATGGAGTCAAACAGAGGTCCTCTTGGTCCAAAAGGTCCCCGGAAATTTTTTTCGGTGGCAGCGAGAGGCTAACAAATAGGATTCCGCTCTAAAGGCGGTAGTTGCGGAAGAAGAGCCCTCAGGATCGAGAGCTCTGATACCAACTTGAAAAAGGTATTTGAAATCATAAATTGAATTGTAAATAAAACTGTACAAGAGTACTCTATATATAGAGTACAGAAAAACCTAATGGGTCAAGCCCAAAAAGAATAAAAACAAAACCTAGAGAAATCTAGATCCTTCTAGAGGATTCTAAATAATTACAAATAAATTTATAAAAAACTAATTTCTAATATTTACAACAAATAAATAAACCTAATATTTACAATAAAAACCCATTTTGTGATCTTCATGAAACTCAAAGGGGAGCAAGAATTCTTACCACTAATAGCTTGCAAATGTTCCTTGGAGTGATAATCAAGCCTCCTCCCAAGTCAAACCACCACCAATAGCCCCAAAACTCCACAAATTTGCACAAGGAGGTGGGAAAACGATCTCATCACACACTCACTTTCATGACTCTCTCAAGAAGGGTAATGTACTCACAACCTCACTACAAACCACTTTGATGTTGGAACTTTATCAATTTGGCAGCTCAAAAGTGTGAAAAATGGCAAGAAAACTTCTTGCCCAAGCTTCTATGGAGGAAACGCACGCACAGGAGAGAAGAGAGGGAAAAGAGAGAAAAGAGAAAGAGAAAGAGAAGAGAGAGGGAGAGCCGTGGGTAAGGGAAAAATGGAGAGAAAATAAGTGGGTTTGGTGGGAGCGGGTCCCACACGCGGTTTAACTTTAATCCCTCACCTAATTCCAATCACAAATTCACAATCTACATATTTTTCTGGTTCATGACATTTTTATTTCCTCAAAATACTCATAAAAATTTCACTCTTATCAGTACAATTATACCGCAGTATTTTTACACCGGAAAAAACACTATTCATCAAAAATTTTAAAACTTGCCTATTTACTCAACTTTTCGTCCTGAATCCATTTCCGGCATTATTTTTATCATTTGAGTTCTCCTACTCCATTTTCATGCCTCGGTTTACGTTTTTGGCAATTTACCATTTTGCCCTTGGTACACATTTTGACCACAATTTCGGGATTTTCACTAATCCTTCCTTTTTAACCCACATTATATCATATAAATTCACATTTGAATTTACGAGGTGTTATAGGATCGGTTTGGATTTGATCGGTTTTCATCAACCCATCCAAAAACCGATTCAATTCAATTAAAATTTGCGGTTTTGAATCGGTTTTTGATTTTTCGATTTTCGATTTATCCGGTTATCGGTTTTTCGTTTCGGCCATCGCGGTTTGAATCGGTTATGAACACCCCTACTTAAATGTGAAATTTTTTGCAATAGATTTGTGTAAAGAGGCATTTTAACGAGTTCAAATTTGCACTATTTTGAAATGGATAAAGCCAAATTTCATGATAATTCGTATTACCTATTATTACCTATTTAGCAATGTTGTTAAAATCGAGATCTTAAGTAAAATCGAAAAAGGATTAGAAAATAGTAAAACGCAAAATCGTAATGTAAAAAAATCGTAAAAACATAAAAGCATTTGAAATATTAGTAAAATAGTTTTGATGAAAAAAAATCATAAAAACATATAATCGTAGTGATAAATCGAGATTTTAACAACAATGCTATTTACACTTCTAGATGCAGTTATTAGAGTGGGTTAGGAAAAATTATTAAAAAGTATTTGACTTTCTACTTTTATTTTTTGTTTTTGTTTTAAACAAGGATGTGATTTAAAAAGATATCATTTTTTTATATTCTATTTTTTTAAAAAATAATTGCTAATTGGCTATTTAAACACATAAAATGACTGAATTTTTTTTAAAAAATAAAAAAACCCTATCCAACCATGTGCTTAATGGGCTATAAAAGGGTTTTTTAAAATATAAATTACTTTTAAGATAAGGCTAAAAAAAAACTTAAAAAAAAAATCAAATTCATTTGATGATTATATAATTTTTTTAGCTTAGAAGTACATATTTTAAGAAAATTTTTTTTTTTTTATTTCTATGACTTTTCATTTCAAAAACACATAATTCAAAAAAAATTAATAAGAACTTAAAAAAAAACTTTTGACTTTTGTTTTTATTCTTCTTTACAAAAGAGAGTTTTTTATTATAATCTTTTTTAAAAATTTATTTAGTCTAATTTTTGCTTGTAAAAAGAGAAGAGAAGGTATAAAATACTTTATTCTTCCTTATATAAAAAAAAAAAAAATGAGAGTTTTTTCAATGTAGGAGCTATTATCAAAATTTGTTTGGACTTATAAAGAGAAGAGAGGCGCCAGGTAATGATGAGTGCTTTGTTTTTAGTCCATTTTCCTACTGAATCCTTCGACTAAGAGTGACTACAGTTTCGATCAATCTAGCAACGGTGACCTAATTTGGGGTTTCCTTGATTTTCATCGTTTGTGCCCTTTATTGAAGGTATTGGTTTCATTCCTTGCTCAATCTTTTACCTTTTTTGAAGTTGTTATTCATATTTCTAAAATGTGTTGATCTTTGATTCTCTATTTCGGTCTGTTGTTGATGATATATCCTTCACTTTTGCAAACTATGAATCTTGAGTTACTTGTGATTCTATCAATAGTTTCTCTTTTTTGTTTCTATAATCATAGTTTTAATAATATTTTGTTATGGCTATGATTTGATGTCAAGTTCCTTCTCTGGGTATGTTGAATTTCGCAAAAGTTCTTTTTTTTAGCAGAATATTTTAAAGTGTTATCTTTGTTTTCCACCTTTTCTTTTTGGATCCAGGATTGAATTTTTGTTATGTAATTTGAGCTTGTCATTGTTGTACTGAATTCAGTGGCTTCCTCAGTTGGGATTCTTGTCTTGGTTGTTAATAGCTGTTTTTAGGTTTTTATTCATCTGACTCTTTTTCTGCTTTTACCCCTTTTCTTATAAGTGAATGAGTTTTCAATGTACTTTTCGGTTTGTTGATTTGTTTTATAATTTTCGATATATGTTTGCTTGTATTTTTGTCATTAGTTGAAATTCTACTTGATACATTTTCTGTTTATAGGTGCTTCGATTGGTCTTCTAGGTTGGCTGTTTATTCTGTAATAGAATTAGTCTTGTTTAGTCTCACGAGTCATGACATCATGTGCATTTTGTTTGTAGTTGATTTTGAAGAGGGATTGAATGGCTGTTTGCTTTCGGTAGATGAAAGTTTATATATATATATATATATATATATATATATATAGCCTTTAAAGTTTGAGGTTCATACCTTAAAATTTAGGATGATTGCTTTGCTTTGCCAATTTAGAAATATTTTGGGTTCAAAGTTGGCTTGTTACTGTGATGATAATTATTTAATATCGATGATGAGGCATTGGCAAAATATACCTTGAGAATTTTTTTTTGGATACATGTACATTGAGACTTTAAAATGGTATATTATGGAAATAATCTGACTGATGATTTTCTTGTGTAGGGTGATTTTGAGTTGATTGAATATAATTCTTCCCCCAAAAAAGAACACTTTCTTTTTTATTTTAAGTTTTTAAAAAGTTGAACTTGAATGGTTGAATGAATAATTAAGGCACTAACTGGTTGCTGGTTAATGGCAGAATTTGTAACATTAACCAAAATGATCATTTGCATCAACTGTCATTCATGGCTTGTAGTAATGCGTTATTGAACTGTATGCTTGTTTGCTGCTAAATGGGCCTTGAGCATTTCCTGTGATGCCATCTTGTATAATGTTTGAAGTGGGGAGCATAATTTTTTTTAATTTTGAAACTGCTAGTTATAACTGATTTTATTATTTAGTTTGTATCTATACCTCAAAATCAGGAGAGTAGGCTTGAGATTTCCGAATTGATTATGGTAAGGTTGTGGTTTGATTTTATCATTTTTCCTTCCCATTTGTTTCATCAATGGATACCCAAACTAGTTCAGCTGTTTTGTTCCCCATTTTGTGTATGTTACTATATTTGCTAGTTTATACTGTGTTCTTCTCCTGTCTTTATTGGTTCATTCTGTTGTTCAATGGTGGATTTACATTTTGAAGTTCTTTCCTGGATGAATAATTTGTTTCCATTTGGAATGCAATTGCTGAATCTATAAACCTGTTAATAAACAATTTACAATTTTCTTTTACTGCAAGTATTGAATACGTTGAAATAAGAGAATGCTTTCTAATTGTATCTAAGCTCTTATTATTGGAATTTGTAAGAAACTATGGGTAGTGTTTGTGACAGTTTTGCAATCCTTTTGATTTGCTTTCAAATTGTTTGCGGACTTCTGAATGTACATGTTATTGCGTTATACACTATATCACCACCTATAATTGTAGGCTTGTAGCAGTGCAAGAAGTGATATTTGCTAAATTGGAGGAAAGAAAATGCTTTTTAAAACCTTTTTAGTATTCTTGTGTTTAGTCTTATTACATTTTGTTTTCCCTTGATCATATTTCTTTTTTATTCTCTAGAACAATGGCTAGCAAAATTGAAGGTGATCACAGGGAACCAATAAATGAACAGGCAGTTGCAAATATGTATGCAGCTATGAGGTCTGAACTCAACCAAATTTACTCAAAAATCACTGAACTGGAAATGGAAGTTAGTGAGCATTCATTGGTTGTTAATGCCATTCAACCACTTGACCCATCTAGACGATGCTATCGCATGATTGGAGGGGTGCTGGTTGAGAGAACCATCAAAGAGGTCTTGCCTGCTGTGCTGCGCAATAAAGAGGGACTTGAAGAGGTTGTTGCCAGGCTTAACGAGGCACTGGAAAAGAAGAAAAAGGAAATTGTTGAGTTTGAGGCTAAATATAAAATCAGGATAAGGAAGGCTGATGCTGAGGTAAAAGATGAATCTGGTAGGAAGGAAGGTTCTGCTCAAGGAGTTCTTGTGGGCCCTGCAAGTGGAAATGAGTGATAGGTTTAACTGTATTCCATTTCCTGAAAATGTCAAGTTAAAATCTTCTTCACTCCTCTACTTTTTTCTGAGTTCAAACAATCTGATGTTTTGTATTTAGTGATTAGGTTTAAAGACTTGACATGATCTTATGTCCAATTGCTTTGGGATGAACAACTGTTTGTGCTTTTATATTTGAGCAAACATTTTTAAGAAACTAATCTTCACAGAGACAAGAGCTCGTGTAGAATTTGTATGCAAGTCTAGAGCATATAATCACATGACCTAGTAATTTTCTCTACAATGTGTGATGTATTCTATGACAAGTCCTTTCTAGAAGTACCTTTTACAATATCCATATCAGAGCCGGGCCTCTCATCCAGTACGGTATGGTTCGAGGACGAACCAGGCGAAAGCTGGTGGGCATGTAACATCCCGGGCGTTGACGAGGGCGTAGATGAAAGGCGCCTTTTTCATTCCACATGTTCTTAAAAAGTTGGCTCCACATTCTCCTGTAAGCAACTTTGTGTTTTTGTGGGAACCATTTGTACATATGGAATGTGCCATCCATTGCATTATGGTTTCAAACAATATTTGAAGATAGTCTAAAATTACAGGAATGCAAAAATGATAAATTAATCGAACCACAAATATTTTTGACTGCAAGAATAGGTTCTCAGTATATCCCTTGTGCTTGCAAGAATCTCCTTCTGAGGCAGAGCATTTCATTGCTCGAACAAAAGACTGTTCGACAGGCAGCATTCAATCCATTCCATGTTTACCTTTCCAGCATAGGTATCTGTTTCTAGTTATATGTAAAGCAATTCATAGTCTTTGTGATGCGACCCGCCTAACACATTAATTTGACGGATTTGACCAGAGTTAGAGGTGAAGACTCCATTTTGCAGAACATACTGATTCCACTGTGGTAGCCGTTCAAGCAAATATGAGAAATCTATCTCACTCACCAATTTAACTTTGAACTAAGATGTGCACAATTTGAGTAATTCCTTTCCATATTCAAGTTGCAATGAGGGGTTTCTTGATGTACCCTTCAATACCATTATTGCCATATTTCTTGAGCAAGCATTGATTATAAATAGGATTGGAGAATGACTCTCCAAACTGGTTTAGTTACAAAAGCCTAGTTTAAACACTGCATTTGACGAAATCTCAAACTCCGTGACCTTTTAGGGTCATTTAAGGTTTAAAAGAGAGTGCTTGCACTTTCTTCTGTTCTACTGTACTGGCCCCATCAAAACTTGGAACAATAATCAGATCTATATTATACACAATGAATTATTACATGAACTTACTTTCTCAAAGTTGATAATTTATCTATTCTCCTATTTTGTTCTCAAAACAAAAAAAAAAGATGAAACCTGTGCTAAACAAATGGAAAGTTGGAGGCATAATGATAAATAAAGAAAACGATCAATGAACATAGAGCACAAAAAACAATACTCAACAAGAATGTGTGCATTTTATTGAGCTCGTATAAAAAGAGGAAAACAAGTCAAGCAGTCATGTAATTTATCACATAGCAGAAGGCCAAGACCATCAAACACTGCACCATGAGTACCACCCACCATTACAAGATACCAAAAATATTGATTTGCGAATTAGAAAAAGATTGAAAGCACGTTTAGGCAATTGGCAAACCACTCAAGTTTAAAACGCAAATATTATATCAGATGTCAATATTCTTAGTAATTTTAATCTAACATTTTGTTTCACTATTTTGCTTTTACATGCGGATTCAGTTTTGCTTCAACAATTTTTCAGGAACCATGACAATGAGAATAGATATCGATCAGGGTATACATGGTTGGTATTACCAGTTTAATCATTACTATTCACAAATATGGAGGTATATGGTTGTTGTGGATTGAAAACAAGTGCACAGTTAACCTTTGTTCTCGGTCTAAATATTACAATGTTAATTAGTATAGCAAGAAAGTTAAACCCCATTCAATAAAGCAAGTGTTGCTATTGCACTGGAACTCAAAAACATTGACGATTCCTGTTATGGACCTGTACAAAAGGCCCATATGATCGGCCCATTTAGACAATCCGACAATAAACAACCCGGCAATAGGCAACCCGGAGATAGAGAAACGGATCGCATTAAGGGCATGTAACGCATAATACGTTATCACTCGATAACGGCCGACCAGCTGTAATGACCGTCTCGTCATGACAGCTCAGGTCCACGTATGCACCTTGTACAGCAGCCCCTATAAGTAAGAACGCGATTCAGAGGTAAAGACATTTTATTTTTCACTCACGATCATGACCATGTTCACACACTCCATTTGATATACAGTGATCAGCTAAATTCAAGGGTGTCTATACTATAGATATTCCTGAAGAGAGCATTAGATCCAGATTAATTCGTCAGCCTAATTGGGCTGAACGTTTTTGTCTTAAGGACGAAACAGTGACGCCGTTTGTGGGGAACCTACCCATGACTCATCTTCAAACAATTGATCAAGGATGGTGGTCCACACGAGAAGCAATAGCTAGCAAAACCCGCCGTTGGATCCGGTTTTGGAGGAAGTAAACCAACCCCAAAACCGGCGAAACGACGGAATGGACCATGATAACGTCCATCTCAGTGAAGACGTCTCAGATACCGCTTCTACCCCTATGCGGCAGGAGAGGAATGAATCAGGAGCTATGGTTCCCATAAGGAACAACCCCTCTTTGCCTCCTAGGGAGTTAGTAGGGAATATCGCTCAATCGATAGATCCCGAATTCCGGCTGACCCAGAACGCGCTCGCCGCAATTCTACAACGAATGACGGAGATGGAAAATCGCAACAACCTTCAACGCCAGCACGATCTCCAAACAATGTGCGATGAAAATATTAGAGGGATACGTGATCTAGAATATCGATTGAGGGGGATAACTGAACCCGGACGAGACGGAAGAAGAGGCCACAATGGCAATGGCCAAGAAGGAAATCACGATCCATCTCAATAGAACCGGATCCAAAGAACAGTACCTAACCCAACACGTGTTGGAAATAACACGATGATAGAAGGACAAAACACAGTTCCACCGGCCACAAATCAGATCACCCAGACAGGAACTGATATTCAAAGGAACCAGGAAGAATTGCATCCTGGTCAAAATACACAGGATAAAGGAAGGCATGCCGAACCTAGTTTATATAGGAGGAGATATAGTCGAGGGCAATACAACAATAGCCCCTTCACAAGTGAGATACTGAACGCTCCTTTCCCAGAAGATTTCGATTCAGCACGTTTGCCAAAATATGATGGAAGCCAAGATCCGCAGGTTCATATAGATGCTTTTGATACAGATATGTATATCCGAGGGATAGATGAGCCTCTTATATCTCGGATATTTGCCATCACCTTAACTGGGGCGGCACGGGCATGGTTCTCAACCCTCCATGCCAACTCAATCAGCTCCTTTGAAGAGTCCGGGCAGCGATTCCTCCTTAATTTTTCCACGAGCAAAAAGCACCCAAAATCCGAATTCGCGCTCGGAAAAATACGTCAAAATCCAGGAGAAACCCTCCAGAAATACCTCAATCGATTCAAAGATGCTGCCTTGCAGGTACCAAATTTACCAGAAAATGTCCACGTTCACCATATTGTGGCTGGCTTGGGCGGAGCTTCAAGATTGGCCAAATCAGTCTACAAAGATCCAGTGAAAACATTGGAAGAATTCAGAACCCGATCCAAGAAGTACCTTGAACTCTAACAAATGGAGATAGCAAACACTCAACCAGAAGAAGGAAAGGGAGTAAGCCCAAAAGGGAGAAGCCCGGTGCCGAAATCAAGAGATCGGGTCGACATCAAGAAGAAAGAAAACAGACCCCGAATACCTGATTCCCAAGATCTGGTTGGAAGGTATGACAAATATACACCATTGAATGCTCTGTGTTCTCAAATACGGAGGTAAGTAGCCATGACGGAAATGAGAAAGGTGGACAGACCCCGACCCATATTTGACAGAGGAGGGTTGGACAAATCCAAATACTGTACATTTCATGATGGGTCGGGTCACACAACGGATCAATGCTGGTATCTCCGAGATGCTGTAGAAAAATTCGTAAGAGATGACAGATTGCGACAATACGTAATCCGGACACAGGGATCTAAAAATAACAAGAGAAAGTTTGACAACAGAAAAAGAAACAGAAGCCCACCTCATGAAAACAAGGGCAAGGAGAGAAAAATCTCGGCAAAGGGATCTACCCATGAGGAGTTCCCGGAAGTAGCTTCTGAATGTAATGTAATCAGTAGGGCTCTTGGTGGAGGCGGCGACATGATGAATGCCAGACGGAAATATTTGAGGGAAGTCCTCTCCGTTCGAGATCGCCCTGCTTTTAAGGAGAATCAAAACACGCCAGATCCCCCTTTGTTATACTTCACAAAGGAGGATATGCAAGGGGTAATGCCGGGACATGTAGATGGTTTGGTTATTGCTGGAACCCTAGTTAATTGCCGGGTTAAAAAAATCTTCGTAGATGCAGGAAGTTGTGCTGACATTATATTATGGGACGCGTTCAAAAAGATGAACCTTGATGAAGAAGATCTCAGCCCTTGTAAAACAATGCTGATAGCCTTTAATGGACAACACACTTCTCCGTAAAGTTATATAGACCTGAGATTAACACTAGGAACAAAACAAGCGTTCAAATCAGAACGGGTGAGGTTCATAGTAGCTGATTTTTCGTCAGAATACAACATAATCCTGGGAAGACCAACCATACATCAATGGCACATGATGGTTTCTACTAAACATCAGAAGATCAAGATGGTAAGCAACAAGAATGACGTAATCACCATTTATGGTGATCAGAAGGAATCTCGAGGATGTTATTTCGATACTATCAAAGAAAGCAAAAACGGACCTTCAAACCTTCCTCAGATTCATCCTGGTGATAAATATGCAAAAAATATAGCTCCTCAACATCAAGGAAAGCAGGTTAACGTCGTGGAACTCGACATGAGGGAGGAAACAATCCCACGGCCAGAACCTGATGGAGAATTAGAAGATTTATTACTGGGGGATGAACCCGGCCAATATACCCGAACTGGTAAGTCCATCGACCCCCTTCTCAAAGGCGAGATTGCCGAGTTTCTCAGAGGAAACAAGGATGTCTTCGCTTGGACTTCATCAGAAATTCCGGGTATTGATCCAAATTTTTGTTGTCACAAGCTGGCAGTCTATCCGGGCTCAATTCCAATTTCGTGAAAAAAGAGGAAATTGGGACCTGAACGCCAACAAGTCTTAGAAGAACACGTCAAAGAACTACTGGATGCTGGTTTCATCTGGGAAATTCAGTATACAACATGGCTTGCGAATGTTGTAATGGTGAAAAAACCAAATGGAAAATGGAGAGTTTGTACTGACTATACAGACTTAAACAAGGTCTGCCCCAAAGATTCCTGCCACATGCCCAACATAGACCAACTGGTGGATAATTCGGCAGGTTTCCAACTTCTATCCTTCATGGATGCTTATTCGGGTTATAACCAAATTCCAATGTATCCAGAGGACCAAGAAAAGACAGCTTTCACTGCCGAAAAAGCAAATTACTGTTACAACGTCATGCCATTTGGTTTGAAGAACTCAGGGGCAACATATCAGAGGATGATGAACAAATTCTTTGAGGATCAGCTGGGTAAGAATGTTGAAGTATATATTGATGACATGATTGTAAAGTCATTCTGCGCCGCCACTCATATCCAAGATTTGGAACAGATCTTTCAAAAACTCAGGACATACTGCATTCGCCTAAACCCGGCTAAATGCGCATTTGGAGTCCCTGCAGGAAAATTCTTGGGCTTCATGTTAACTCACCGTGGGATCGAGGCCAACCCGGACAAATGCAGGGCGGCTCTTGACATGAAGGAACCACGAAACAAGAAAGAAATACAGCAATTAACAGGAAGGATAGCAGCATTAACACGATTTCTACCAAAGTCAGCTGAAAATGCCCTCCCATTTTTCAAGTTATTGAAAAAGGAGGCAGCTGAAGGCTGGAATCCAGAAAGCCAAATGGCGTTTGATAAATTAAAGAAATTTATAACAACCCCACCAGTACTGTCAAAACCAGAATTGGGAGACATTCTAATCCTATACTTGGTTGTGGGAGAAGAAGTAGTAAGCGCGATCCTGATTAAGGAAACCATTGAAGGACAAAAGCCGATTTATTTTATCAGCAGGGCATTGCAAGGCGCTGAGCTCAGATATCAAAGGTTGGAAAAAGTAGCATATGCATTGCTAGTTACGGCAAGGAGATTACGACCTTATTTCCAAGGACATCAGATCAAGGTTCGCACTAATCAACCAATTCGACAAGTGTGGCATAAACCGGACCTAGCTGGAAGAATGGTTAATTGGGAAATCGAACTCAATGAGTATGATATAGTCTATGAAAGCCGAAAGGCTATCAAATCACAAGCCTTAGCCGACTTCGTGATGGAGCTGACTCCAGTACACCAAGAACAAAACCAAGTGATGAACGCCTGGAAGGTTTATGTTGATGGATCATCCAACAGCAACGGAAGTGGAGCTGGATTATACTTGAAAGTCCAGAAAGGATTACCATAGAACACTCCTTGAATCTGGGTTTCCCAACCTCAAACAACCAGGCAGAATACGAATCACTGATAGCTGGTTTGGTTCAGGTTAAAGAACACTGAGCAAAAAATGTGGTGGTATTCAGTGATTCGCAATTAGTCACGTCACAGATAGAAGGAAAATATCAAGCCAAGGGTCCCCTAATGATGAAATGCTTGCGCAAAGTAAAAGAATTGATGGCTGACTTTGATACAGTACAGATCACTCATATACCTCAGGGAGAAAAATGTCGGGCAGATATCCTATCAAAGTTGGCCAGCACAAAAAATCCAGGGAACCATAGGACGGTGATACAACAAAGCCTAGCCACGCCGAGTTGCGTGATGATCATTACTGAGACAACAGATCGGAGGCATCCCATAGTCGAATATCTCGAGAAGGGAAAGAAGCCGGAAGACGCACAAGAGTCCCGCAAGTTGATCAGGGATGTGACGCAGTATACGATGGTGACCAACCAGTTGTTTAGAAAAGGATTGCACACCCCAATGTTGAAGTGCCTGAATTCCAAGGACGTTGAATACGTCTTGTCAGAAATTCACGAAGGAATTAATGGCCATCATATGGGTGGCAAAGCTCTGGCAAGGAAAGCTCTCCGAGCTGGTTACTTTTGGCCAACTATGGAAGCAGATTCTAAAGATATTGTGAAGAAATGTGACGGTTGCCAAAAACATGCTAAACACATTCTCTCCCGGCCAGAAGAAATGAAATATATCTCGGCTCCATGGCCCTTCTTTAAATGGGGAATGGATCTACTGGGACCTTTCAAAGCGGCTGAAGGACAATTAAAATGGCTAATTGTGGCGGTGGATTACTTCACAAAATGGATAGAAGCAGAGCCGGTTGCCACTATCACCTCTGCAAGGGTGCGATTTTTTTGAGAAAAACATCATTTCCAGATTTGGAATACCAGCCGAAGTGATTACAGATAATGGATCACAATTCTTCGACAAAAGATTCCAACAATTGATGAAGGACTTCCATATTATCAATCATTTTGCTTTTGTGGAACACCCATAATCAAATGGGCAAGCTGAGGCAGCAAACAAAGTGATTGTGGACGGCCTTAGGAAACGAATGTCAGACTCCAAGGGAAGTTGGGTTCAACAACTAAATTTTGTCCTTTGGGGATGTAGAACAAGTACTCAAACATCAACAGGGGAAACCCCTTTCCGGCTAACATATGACTGTGAGGCTATGATTCTAGTGAAAGTTGGCGAAACTTCTTGCAGATGAATGAATAACATGGCACAAGGCGAACAGCTGAACAATCAGTTGCTCACTGCCGAGTTGGATCTCATAGAGGAAACTTGGGTGCTAGATCATTACCGAGACATGATGGCTAAAAACAAATGGCGGCCATGCACAACAAGAAGGTACGACCAAGAGCTTTCGAGATCAACGATTTGGTGCTCAAAAGAGCAGATATTGGAAACCGGAATGCACGAAAGGGCAAATTGGCTGCAAATTGGGAAGGGCCATACCGGGTTCAACACAAACTTGGAAAATGAGCTTATGTCCTGGAAATGATAGAATGCAAGCCAATTAAAAGGACGTGGAATGCGGACAAGTTAAAGATGTATTACAGCTGAAGACCTTTGCAATTTCTTAGATGAAGTTATCCTCTATTAGGGACTTTATTAAAAGCTAAATATGCTGGCAATATTCATGTAATAGTCGAACTGATATGAATAAATGAGGAATTATTTCTTATAAAAGATTTGTTCTTATTTATTATTAGTATCATACACAAACTAAGGTATAAGATGCAATTGGCCATAATGACCCTGATCAGGTCGAAATGCCCATTATTTTTGGTTTCACAACCAAAAAAGAGGTGCAGGTACCATGATTGCCTTTACCTTGGACAACTTTATAAACAGTTACGTCTGAAATGACGAGCATTTTATATGCAGGCTTAAATAACTAAGTCAAACAAATATGCATCATGAATAATGGCAAAATCAGAATCTGTCTAAATGCTCTGACCTCGGCCAGGTCATATAAACCAAACTCATATAACGTGAGGGTTTTCGAAATACATGCATCATCAAAACCTTGGTTAAAGATAACATGTTATAGCAAAGTAAAAATCGGAAAAAATCGGCAATATTCGTTACATATCAAAAAGGCTCTTAAGGCCCTAAACAAATACTCAATTTTTTTTCAAGGAACAGAAGGTGGACGAGTGCTAGCCTCCTCGCCTTTCTCCACCACGACCTTACCTCCACCTCTGTTCATGTAGCTAAGTCGCACAGCGGAGATTCTAGAGGACAACCAATGATGGCACCTTTACTCACGTAGGCTTGAGGATGTACCCCGCGGGTATTAAATTGAAGATCCGTATTCACAATTTTCAGCTGGCTAAGAGCATTGTTTAATGACCCCGTTATCGCAATTTCCAGCTCACTTCGATAGGCTTGCGCAGTGGCTTCAGTCTCCTCCAATTTTGCTTCAACCCCTTCAAACAACAGCTTAAACTCTGTTAGAGATTCATGATTAAAATCATGCACAGATTTGAGATCTTTATACTCCTTTTGAAGCTTAGCAAGGGCCTCCCTAGTCTTTGAAAGATCTTGCACCACCTTGTCTTTCTCCTCCTTCACCAAATTTAATTCGGCTGCAACCTTGGCTTTCTCTCCCTGACAAGCCGTCAAATCGTTGAAGGTACGGAGGTAGTCATTTTTCAAAGACAACAAAGGTCTCACCATAGTCGACATTTTCATACAACCTCCCTCCTGTTAGCATATGGGTGTCCTAGAGACAATCTTTTGATTAAATAAAGCACACTAGATGTAGAACTTTGTTTGTCGCAAATAAATGAAAGCACTATTTATTCAGTTTCATATTGTGTCTTGATATTACTGTTAATATTATATGAACGAACTGGATAAACCCCTTGGAATAGAACAGGTATCTCTTGAGTATCTGTGATGAGATCACGATCATGAGGATTCAAGGATATTGCATGTCTATTCCTAATTATATGTTCCTAGTCTGGAGACACTGAGTTTGGGGATCAGTGATCTCGAGTAAAGACTAGTACGACTTATCTACTTGTATATGGATACAAGGTAAAGACCTCATGAGCTGCAGATATGGAGATATCTTAGCTAAAGTCGTGGGTGGACCTATAAGAGTATAGCTCGCACTGAACAGACCCAAAAAGAGACTCTATGAGGAAATCTCACAGATAGTGTCATTAGAGTAATCTCTTTATGTTTAGGTATGTCTTTCCTTAGACCAGAAGTTATTACCTAGTCTGTGTTCTTGAAGGCATGTTTTGATGGTATACCTCGTCTGCCTGAAACATGGAGACTCATAGGTATACTGTTGGGCGTGTCCTTAAAGGGCACAGGGCTAGGGTAATAAGCTAAAGGAATTCGTCAAATCTCTGTGAGAGATTAGGTTATCTGTAAACCGGAGAAATCGGGATGACATTTACAGGGACTCGGGAATCTATGCATAGTAAAAGAGATCATGAGATGATCTGCCTTTAGAGTCAGTAAATTGAAGATTCCCTATTTCGAATAAAGCTTACCCTAAACCGCAGGGGTTGATACATTTCCTTACCCTAGGTTAATGGGAAGATAACCGAGACGAAGGGAAATACATACGGTAACCAAATATGTGCAATAGGTTGATCAAGTCATTAATCTGACTAGTTCTGGGGCAACAAAGCATTGCTAGTGCTCTGTGTTGTCATTAATTGGGTTGTGGGCTTGTTGGGCCCAAGCCCAGTTATGTCAGAAGCTAAGTTGGACCTAATGGGTCACACACTAACACCTTGTAGTCATGATGGACTAGCTTTAAAGGTATTGGGCCTAATAATGTTATTAGCCCAAGAAGCTGTTTGGAAGCCCACCTAAATGGGTGGGTGGTGCATGGAGTTTAGTAATGGGCTTGGATAGTCCAAGCCATTACTAATTAATTTAATTAGTTAAATTCATAATCAAATATTTGAATTTCGAATCTTGAATTTGAAATTTGAATTTTGAAATTTGAATTTAGAATTTGAATTTCGAAATTCGAATTTTGAATTTGAAATTTGAAATTTGAAATTTGAAATTTGAAATTTGAATTTGGAATTTGAATTTTGAAATTCGAATTTTGAATTTGAAATTTGAAATTTTGAATTTTGAATTTTGAATTTTGAATTTGAATGTTTGAACGTTTGAATTCAAGTGTTTGAATTCGAATTTGAATTGGTTTTGAAAAGTTGTTTCATAACAAAAGGATAAGACAGGATCTTATTGGAGCATATTCCTTGGATCAAGAAGCATCTTTGGAGGCACTCCCTTGGCTGTTTGGTGCGCAACTTTTAGGTGATAAGAATGTTATCTTATCACTTAAAACAAACCTCCATTCAGATTTGGTGGTTGAGGGAATCAGTGGGTGAGTTGATTCAAATTTTGAATGCAACTACTCAATGTATTTGGACCCCTTCTAGGGCTGAATTATGCGCATGAGAAGTATATACTATATGATAGTTTATGAATTTAAGTTTAAATTATTTTGAACTTAATTTCATGTGGATAAGATTGGAGGTTGTTGGGAAAGTTAGTTTTGCAACAGCTCCACCTCATCTCACTGTTCTATGCGCAACTTTCAAAGAGATTTTTGAAAGTTTGTTTTTCATTTTGAATGATTTAATTCCCTCCTCCTCTCCAAGTGTGCGCATATATATGACTTGTTCCTCACCTTAGGGTTTTGGGAAAAACCTAGCCAACTCTCCTCCATCTATGCACCATTCTGTAGGGTAGCTCACTACACCTTTCCAAACAGAATACCTAGCCTCCACCTTCACCACTTGTGCGCATAGCAAGCCTCACTGTGGTGTTCATCTGGTGGCTTTCAAGAAAGGGTTCTTGCATCATTGACGAACGGTGGTGTTGATCACCATTAGAGGGTTTGAACCCTTCAAGCCTGACATCTGATCTCCCTGACTGATCAGGCCAAAAACAAGGTAACATCATGCTGTCTTAAAGCATGAACCTATGTGTGCATGTATGTTCCGCAGTAAAATTTTTGTTTTACACCTTACATGCATCGGCCTTCAAAGGCTAGTTTACTATCAAGTGGTATCAGAGCCCGGTTGCTTTACCATCGACGGGTGATGGTACCTTGTTTGTGAAAAGAGTTTTTCACGGTAAAAAATCTTTAAAGGGTTAAAGTTTAAATTCTGCATGTGGATTTTGAATCACAAATCCTTTAAAGTGTTAAAGTTTTTGTTTTTATGAACATGAAAATTTGATTCTGTGTTCATAAAACATTATGCATCATGGTTTAGTTTCTTTTTCTTTATGAAAGTTTTAAAAGGAACACCCTTTTTGAAAGGGTAGATTCGGCCATGGAGGGTACTAAGAGTACCTTGAATGATTTCTTATTTTTCTCCATGAATTGTGTCATGTTTATATGCATGAAATTTTGTGAAAAAATTTATCATATAGTCACCTATATGATTCGGCCATGTAGGGATATATGGCTACATGCATGGTTTAATTTTGTTTTCTTTAAGAAAGAATTAACAAAATTTGAATTGAAATTGTTTTTAAATTCGGCCAATGAGAAATTTAAGATTATGAATCTAGATGTTATTTTGATGTTTAAATGTTAAATGTCAAAATACATGTGAAAATGTTATGTGATAATATAATGTTTGTGTTTGCAAGTTTTGAACTTTTCAGGTACAAACAGGAAGGGGATGGTCATGGTGCCCGGATTTGAATTTTTTTGAATTTTAAATTAATGTGTAATCGCGCATTTTAATTTACAAGTGTATTTGTAATTTAAATTTTGTAATTTTGTTCCTCCAAAATGTTATGGAGTTTCTTTAATTATTTGTAATTAGAGAAATAGGCTAGTGGCGTATAGATGACAAGCGGCCGTTGCTTAAAGAAGCAAAAAGGGACAAAAGCGCGAGCACCATGGCTATCTCAATATAAACTGTTTATATGCATGTATGATTAGAACGTCTAGTATGCATGAATTGGGCAAACCGCGTTTTGTATGGTTATTATGTTTGTCCAAAAGCGACTAGTGTATACCGATAGATGTTTGACATAGGTAACGACTAGCATGATAACTTACAATATGCGTTTGATGGGACCTAATTAACCCCAAGATAAAAGGAACCCTTAAAAGGAATAAATAATTAAGCATATGATTACCTCCCACCACCAATGCTACTCAAAACTCTTCTACATAGTGGTGCTCCACAACTCAGTTGGGACCCACTATTTCGTTGGGCTAGAGTAGTGTTTGAAGTGTAAGACACTTAGGGTGCTGGTTTAATGGTTAACTAAGACATAAGTTGCAGGCACAGCCGGGCTTATGTGCTTAGGGTAATGGTGCTAGGTTGGTTGCATGAGATGCACCACTAAGTGACAAAGAGTTGTCAACCTAATGTTAAGAGAGGGTATGAGATACTGTTGATAAAGATCAACCCTTTATTTAAATTAATCTTGCGGTCTCAGACGGAGGTTAAAATAAATAATCGCACTCTTAATCCCACTAAGGTAAAATCTAAAGTAGATTAACCCTAAGTCAAAAGGAAGGGTCATTGACTTAGATAAAATAGTGGGAGGGGCAAATTATTTCAAGTCTTTAATAATTTGCTTTTAACTACATAACCGTATATTAACTAAAACTATCTTTACATCCTTTTCAGCTTATAATATGACTAATCCACTGTCAATGCGTTCAATACTCGATACGAATAAACTGACCGGTTCAAATTTTATGGACTGGTATCGGAACCTAAGAATAGTTCTAAGGGCCGAAAAGATTGCCTACGTTTTAGATGCTGTAATACCCGTAGCTCCACGGGAAGGTGAAGATGGGTTTGTGGAATTTGATTTCGTAACCCATCAACAGCACTTGGATGACAATGTGATGGCAGTATGCATCATGTTGGCATCCATGTCGCCTGAACTGCAAAAACAGCATGAGCATATGGATGCTCCCTCTATTATCGTACATCTCAAGGAGTTGTATGATATTAAAGGCAGGTATGAGAGGTATGAGGCCTCAAGAGAACTATTCTCTTGTAGGATGACTGAGAGCATGTCTGTTGGCAGCCATGTTCTCAAGATGATCGGGCTGATTGAGAAGCTAGGAAACCTAGGCTTCATCATGGATGCCGAGCTAAGTAATGACTTAGTCCTCACCTCACTTCCACCTTCCTTCAGTCAATTCATCATGAATTACAATATGCATGGGATGCAAGTGAGCTTGCCTGAGTTGTTAAGCATGTTAACAACAGCTGAAGTGTCTATCAAGAAGGATAGGACACAGGCTCTTTTGATTGGTGGGCCTAGCAAGGCCAAGGGAAAGGGTAAGGAGCCTGCAAAAGGTGACCCCCTTAAGCCCAAAGGAAAATCCAAGAAGAAGAAGGGCAAGAAGAAGGGTAAGAAGGCACCTAAGGACAAGGGTGATGCTGAGTGCTTCCATTGTGGCAAGAAAGGCCACTGGAAGAGGAATTGTCCAGACTACCTGAACAATGTGAAGGACAAGAAGCACGGTGATGCTTCTGCCTCAGGTATTTTCATGATTGAGATAAATTATTCTTATGCTAATCCATCCTCATGGGTATTGGATACCGGATGCGGTTCTCATATCTGCAATATGTTGCAGGTACTTAGGAGCCCAAGGAGATTGGATAGAAACGAGGTAGATCTCCGCGTTGGTAATGGAGCAAGAGTTGCTGCTCATTCAGTTGGAGATGCTGACCTTATTTTGCCTACGGGCCTTTTATTGCATTTGAATAATTGTCTTTATGTTCCGCAAATTTCTAGAAACATTATTTCAATTTCTTGTTTAGAACAAGATGGATATACTTTCAGTATTAGGGATGGTACTTTTTCTATCATTTTGAATGATATGGTTTACGGTACTGCTTCTTTAATAAATGGATTGTATGTGTTGGAAATGGGAAATGAAGTGCTCAATATAGATGTGAAACGACCTAGGACGGATAATCAATCTTATCTTTGGCACTGTAGACTAGGGCACATAAATGAAACAAGATTGTCTAGGATGCATAGAGATGGATACCTGGACTCCATGGATTTGGAATCCTATGGACAGTGTGAATCTTGTCTAGCTGGGAAAATGATTCACAAAAGCCCAAAGGGCTTGAGAGTCATAGGGCTAGTGAGTTATTAGAACTCATTCATACTGATGTATGTGGCCCAATGTCTATTGAGGCTAGAGGTGGATATTCTTATTTCATTACCTTTACAGATGACAAATCAAGATTTGGGTATATATACCTAACGAGATATAAAT